>JAMWEH010001010.1:0-69221 GCA_024721245.1 Mitragyna speciosa | reverse complement strand
TCTCTGAGGGGATGTTTTGTGTAGAGCGAGATTTGCACCAGAAGCTGATGATGTATTTACTGAAACACTATGACCCCTGACGTGGAACTTAGCAAATCGGTTTATGACAGAGAACCTCTCCAATTCCTGGGAATCCACCTTTATGTCCACACTTGACAGTGTGTTGTCCAGTCTGCAGCAACAAATTAAAGATAAACACACAAATAAGAAATGTATCAACAATATCGAGAGTTTTCAATTGACTAATCTTCTGTCCCCTGCTTGAACATAAGCCAACATTACTACTATGACACTAATAATTCTTTCCTTCTGTTTCTTTTCCACCTTATTCCCGTTAAAAACCAATTGCACAGAAAACTGAAGATTTTTGGCAGGGAAAACAGCAGCAAATTCCTGATAAAAGGGCATCTTATCTGGATTCTAGTTTTCTCCTGTTCATGTCATATTGGTCCAGATTTCTCGAAGTTCAAAACCTACAAATGCTTACAAATTTATTCTTTTCTTACCTCAATAATTCATTTCCAAGCCTTTTAGCTCGATTGATGAAGTTCTCTGCAGCTTCTGAGAAATCCAGCTGATCAACTCCATCAGAGGACCTCGGATTCTTAGAAGTCCTGAACAATAATTAAATCCAAAAACTTGATGACACATTCAAAATCAAAATTATCAGCGAATAAAACTACTATTGTATCAACTATTTGATTATTTTCTATAAACATGATAATAGATACCTATGGTGACAACGATGTAAATTTTCCTTTTTTGCAATAAAAATTACTGAAAGTCAATAACATGAAAATGAAATCGTACGCATCACTGGTGAGAGGAGGCTTTTGAAAACTACTCGTCATGCTGCAAGCATCACCAAGTGCCAATCGAGCAACAAAATACACCACACTCTCTTTATTAGAACATGCATCTGCTGAGAGAATGACAGCCGGTGCAGGTCGAAAGACCTGTTGCATAAACCGTGTTGTCAAGACAAGCCTTTTCTTTGCTTGAGATAATGGAAGTACATCCTCCATCATTTCAGCTTCATCCTCCACCTGATGATAATGGATCACTAGCAGTTGGTTCTTTTGAGTCCAATCATATCAAATCTTTGACAAAACATAACTAAATTGTTCAGAATTCTGAGTCTTTATCCAAACATTGACTCACCTTTTCATTTAATCTATTTGAAGCTAATGCCCATTCGGATTCTGCTACACAGCTGCAGTAGAAAATTTTTGGCTAAGATAACCTATGTATAATTGTTAATCATTCTTGTCTGGAAATAAACAGGACAGGAATCAAAAGAGAACACGGTGGAGAGAATAATGACATACGACTTTCATTTTTATACCGTGAAAAAAGATGCAAAAACCAGGAAAATTATGTCTTCATTTTATAAGATAAAGAGCCATTGGATCAATCATAGCAAGTATGAGTTGTAGGCACAATCAAATGAAAATTTGACAAGCAGAAAATTCTGTGGCAAATTATGCAGATTGTTTACATACCTAACTTTCGGAAGCTGCCACCGTGAAACTTGAGTCACTTCTTTGTTCCATGGGAGAAGTTCAAAGGAAGCAAGTTTTTCGCCTTCTTAGGGGTGGTAACAGCCAAATTCCGCTCACTTTCATTCAAAGGCATCAAAAATGAAGGTGACAGCTGTTTATCTGTTACTAATTTGCTAGCTGAATTTGACAATATGCTGCTTGGTTGACTGGCAATACATGAATTTACTTGCCCAACTGAAAACTGTTTAGCAGCATCCTTTGTACCCATCGAATCATAAATTGATACCATCTGCCCATCCTTCATACTCTCACAAGCTCAAACTGGGATGGGACATTTGCACATTAATCTGGGACTGTTCTTTAGAATCACTACGAGTGCCATTTTCACCTAACGCTATCATTCTGCTGTCTTGAACAATGACCTTAGATGAAGGTCTGCCTGGTTTATTTCCACTAGCCTCTGATGAGCAGGTCATAGGCTTATTGCCCCAAAATGAAATAGAGTTCAACTGTGAATTCGAATTTGGGTCATCTAGTGCCAAATTAGTAACCCCCGACTTAAGCCCATAAAACAACTTCTGTCTTGCATCTGCATTTACCTGCTCAACAAAAGTTACTTTCAACTTCTATATATTTCATTAGCACCTTGTTACTAGGTACAATTTCCAAATTATTGAGACAGCACACCTGGTGTAGCGGAGAAAAGTTTTGGTGGAAACTATGAGGTCTCAACGAACTGACAAAAGTACCACTATCGCTCCCTGAAACAGTAGTTGTGTTGTTGTCCATCTGCTCCACTCTATCAAATGCTTGATGGTGTGTTGCAGTTCCCGTTGAAATATAGGTTGTAGCATTTCCTCCTGTCAGATGTTTCTTAACAGCTTTGTCCCCATGATCTATTGTACTTTGTGAAAAAGGGGTTGATTTTCCCAATGAGTTCAGCTGATTCCACTTGGTCCTCCTCACAGTCATAACCTTGTTTTGTTAGTGAACAGTCATTGATTTCTTTAATATTATCTCCATTTTGGAAAGTTACTTGCTTGTACTGCAGATGTGGAGCCTCTCTAGCAACATCTGCATTGCTGTTTGTCGAATTTGGGGAAGGAAGTGAATTGAGTAAACATTGGGCACTTCTGATTGTAGCACATCTGGCTGAGTAGGTACGTTTTGGGACATATTTGAAGGCTTCATGGAAAGTCCAATCTGCTGAGGCACACTAGATGTTGAAGAGGGGTGAGTGGCTGACAGACTCTCCAAGTTGGAAATTCTTGACCTTGGATAGTTGTTTGAAATGGATCAGATGTATCTCCAGAGGTAGCAATTCTAGCTTGGAATACATCTGTAAAAGCAGGAAGTGATGCGTGGGGCAATTGACTTGCCACAGGTATAACAAGCTGGTTTTGACTTTTAAGCTGATTTTTCAGATACAAAGGACCTGAAGCATTTATCACACTTGAACTTCCCTGTACATTCATATATTAGGTTTATAGCTTATTGAGCATGTATTCCAACCAAATAGAAGGCATACATAAAAAGGGGGAAGACATCAAGTTTTGATCCTTTACAAACTCAAAATCAGCAAGAGTAGAATTTTTCCACTCACCAGTGATGGAGAACCAAAAGACAAGCATGATTGTGGTATCTGTTGAGATGGAGGGGCCAACCTTAAGCTGCAGCCTTGTGAAGCAGATGGATTACAGTAAAAATTACTACTTTCAATTTTGGGTACTTGAGAAAATGGAACTGAATCTTTAGATCCTGATCTAATATCTACAGATTTGTCAGCTTTGTTCAGCAGATCAATCCTATCTCCACTGCAACAGAAGATACAAATTGAAGTTCCCAGAAGATGTATCTAGAGCAA
Organism: Mitragyna speciosa; assembly: GCA_024721245.1. Classification (NCBI taxonomy): domain Eukaryota; kingdom Viridiplantae; phylum Streptophyta; class Magnoliopsida; order Gentianales; family Rubiaceae; genus Mitragyna; species Mitragyna speciosa. The sequence goes on along the minus strand of JAMWEH010001010.1, from coordinate 65,855 downwards.
AATGTGGAGTAGTGTAGAAGAAAGAAAATATTGGCATAAATTGAGTATAACAAAATACATAAAAGCAATGTGAGCATAAAAGAAGAGCCTATGTGTCAGTCTAAACACATAAAAAGAGTCTTCAGATAGATAGAATGGTTTTGCTGGTTAGCATTTAGACTTTTTGCAGGTGCGCATAAGGAAGCCAAGCAGAAATTGGTGCAGAATACTTTTACCTTGGTTTAGTAATGATGCTTGGGCCAGAAAAGCCAGCTGAACTGTCAAATAGTGCAGCAAAAGAGTCAACTTTATTTCTACGTGGCAACTCTTCTGATGCTCTTGAGTTTGTTTGAAAGTGAGAGAGAACCTGTAGGAAAAGATGCATAACAATGTAGCATGAGGGTCAAAAATATACTGAGAAAATGATTATCAGCATCATTGTTAACTAATACGAGATTCGGATAACCTTTTCTGAGTTCATCCCAACACTAGCAACTTTATTAACATATCTTAATTGTTCAACATATTCCTGATTGCTCCAGGCATGAGGGGCCTAGTGAAACAGAATTGTAAAAAGAAACCATGTTTTATATCATCCACAATGAAGTATGCACCCTAAGCTTCATTTTTGAAAGTGCTAATGTAGAAAAAGCATTGACCAACCTGATCAGGTGGTCTTTGACTTCCATCAACCATGGGCTGAGACCCACTTTCATGCTGCCACATGTTTCCTTTCACATTGTGTCCTACAATAGAGGTGATAAACTAAAAGTAAAGCCATATTTTCCCGGATGCAGCAATCTAGCATCACATATGAGGGTTATCAATAGTCAGATGTCAATCATAACTTAGGACCCATTATTCTTGGCATAATTATTCTTTTAGGGCAAACCAAGAGCATGAAACTTGAATTTGTACTAGTATAATTTGAATAATTTGGCATAATTATTCTTTTAGTCAGTTGTCTATTGCTGTACTTGAATTTGTTAACCTCAATGGGGTTTCATTTTCCTACTGCACAAAATAGTCAAGGAGAACACCTTTCTGATGCTGGATCAAATTTTGTCAGTATCAAGCAAAAGAATTGCACCATTTACACCATTAATTCTCTGGAAGCTATCAAGATTTTTATTTGTAAATAAATGGATAACACAAGCTCAACAGCATTCTTATCATCATGAAATTAAACATAAGTTTCGCAGATTTATTAGGTTTTTATTATCTTACCTATTAGGTCAGTGCCTGATTGGCCACTTACGGTATATGGAGAAATGCTTGGTTGACAGCTATCATTATTAGAATTCCGAGTTTGTTGATCGTGCCAAGCATTTTGCAAAGGCCAAAGTGTTTGGACCAGCTGACATCCCTCAGTAGTTTGCTTGTGTTGAAGGTTCCCTTCAAACCACCTGCTAGCATTTTTAGGTGACTGCTGAACAGAATCATGGGAGGCATCTGAATGCATTCCCTCTTTTGGTCTATCCAGATTGTGGCTTTGCTGAAAAGTAGGAAAGCTGCAATTTGTGTTGGAGTTTTGAAATGCAATCTTGGGTTCTGCAGTTGAAGACAAGATGCTTTGCAAGTTATCTGACCAAATACTTTGTTTCCCATCACCCATATAATTTGTGTGCTGATTATCAGCCGAAAGTTCAGGGTTCTGAAACATTAAACCACTCCACTCTTCTTGTTGTCCAGTATCACTTCCAGAAGCTTCTGCAACAGCAGACTGCATAAGAGCACTCCAGCTACCACTCTGATTTGAAGAAAAAGCGCCCATAAAGCCTACATGCTCTCCATTACTATCAAACCCAGCTAAACCCACATTATTTTGTTGACCAAGAGAAGATTCCCAGCTGTTGTCATCCATGTTGAATAAAATCTTCTTCTCCAAAGGGTCCAGTGAAGTTGCAGTCTGTGAAGGGCAAAAATTTGATGTTTTCCCTGCACAGATTACAGGTCCACCAGCTTCTTGTTGTCTCATACCAGATTCCTTCATCGCCGAATTTGTTTGAAGGGAATGTAGTGGCTGGTAGTTAGCAGGTAGAACTCCATCAGCTGAAGCATCTATAAGAAGTTGTCCAAACACATTCTTATCTGCAGTTACATTTTTGTGGACAAACGCTCCATTTGAAATGCAAAGTTTGTGCGGAGATGCATCAAACTGCTCTTTGACAAAGGAGTTGCTGACAGTTGATGACTGCATTACTGGTATCTGTAGTTGGCTACTGTTGCCCCTGTTCAACATACTCAAGGAATCATGAGATGCTCCTTGGATACGAGAGTAAGGTATCATATTATTCTCTGAGCTTGCAATAGGAGTTCCATATAAAGACACATCAAATTGCAGCGGTAGCACCCCATTTGAACCAATGACCTGATTTTGAGCTTGTGAAAAAACCAACCCATTTGGAACCCCTTGAATAATTGGTGATGTGCCACGCTGCGTCAAATGCATGTCACCAACTGTAAACATTTGAGATGCATCATGGACAGGCATTCCGTTAATTAGAGGTGGATGAAGACCAGCAGAAGTCTGTTTATTTATAAAGGGTAGCTGATTTACAAAGCTGTATCGCCTTGCATCACTCAAATCCTGAAGTTTCTGCTGGTGCTGCATTTCTTGCAGCTGTTTGAACAGGAGCTGCCTCTGCAACATCTATACGTCTCAGGTGGTGGCATCCAAAGTTGCCATTAGCTCCTACAAGTGGGAAAGAAGAAATGATCCAACAAGAAGGATATCTCTTCTCAAGCTTGTCTTTTGCTAATAAAAGTTTTATCTTGATACAATTCAACATGGAACGGTTCTTTATAGGTGATTCATAAACATAAGCCTTTCATGAATAAGATGATACAATTCAACATGGAAGGGTTCTTTCATGGTAATTCAGAAACATAAGCCTTTCACGAATAAGACTTGCCAATCACAAGTTTTCCATTCTCCCCTATACTTTGGCTTGGTCTCTTAGCATCGGAAATTAACTTTGCCCATGGGAAAAGCCCATCTGATCCAGAGCTGATAGTCTCAAAACTTAAAAGTACACACCACTTTCAAAACTGAAAATTGTCTCCTCTCTTCATTCTGCAAAACAACCAACTTCTCATAAGTTAGAAAAAAAAAATTTTTCATTTATTGCTATTACGTCTATGCTAAAATTAAAAAACAAAAATGTAGGAATAGAAGCCAATCGTTGTGGCCTCAATTCTCCCACTATGAAATTATTGTGTTCGTGAAATAAATGAAATTAACTTGCAAGTTCAAATTTTAATGGAAATTTGTAACAATACAAACCAACTACAGCACATACAGAACTGATTAGTGACTAGACTCTCAATAGCTATAAGGAACGCTTTTCCTACCAAAAGCAGCAGGGCATGTGCCTTCTTCCATTTTACCAAATTTTTCTAGAAATAAAAACTAAACACTAAACCACATCATAATTTTAGGAGTAATGATATACGATCCGAAGTTCGACCGTGACTTTAGCAGAAAAGTTAGTAATAACTAGCTGTTAGATATGAATGCAAAACGGAAACTTGCAAAGCTCATTAAAATAACTAAAACATGTAGATAACATTCTTGTTACTTAAGTACCTAAAATTAACTCTACCTCATTAAATTCCCGCATTAACACCATTAATCTTCAACTAGAATTGCCATCAAAGCACAAAAAATACCTATAGAATTAAAAATTAAACATGCAAATGCAATAATTAGCTTAAAATCCAAAAAAAAAAAAACACTAATTAAATTAACCCCAAGAAACCGCTGAACGCCACCCAACTACCTAGCCCTTAAAACCAAAATCATTAACCGAATTATACAAAACCTTAAAAACAAAAATTTCAAACTTCACTTCACCAAAATTAACAGCACAAAACTACGGTCAGAAGGAATAACAACCAATTCTACACCACAAACACAACCAAAAACCGAAAGGGTCAGCATAAAAAAACTAATTAACTAAAAATAAAGCTTAAAAGTTGAAATTAAAGCAGTAAAGTCAGAAACTTTAAGCATGTATGATCAAGTACTCAGTGATCTGTGCATAAAAATTCAGGTGGGTTCTGTTCCAAAATGTGTTTTTTAACTCACTTAAAATTGGAAAACCAGCAAAAGCTCCAATTTTTCCAGCTTCCCAACAGTACAGAAAAAGTGCTTCACCTTTTTCCTCCTTATTTATGTATATACTATGTAAAAATATAAAATTATACAGCTTTTTCTTCTCTCTCTAAAGATGAGTAGTGTGCTTTGCAAAGAGGGTTCAGTTCTCTTTCAGACAAGGCCAAAGATAAAGGGATCAAAGCAGTGTGGAATTTGATTATAAATATTTATATTTTTTCAATAACTGCAAAGCTTAAAAAAAATAAAAAAGGCGTAGGCTTGGACCGAGACAAGAGTTTTAGTGCCGAACCTGAGGTTCGGAGTGAGGCTCGGGTCTCGGTGGCTGAGGTAATAAAGGGTGAGAAATATCGGCGTGCTTCCATCATATATACGGGCGCGGCTTACTGACCGTTGGATTAAGATGTCGGAGCGTGTAGACACGGACGTGCGAAGGTGGATTTGTTGTCGCGGAGTACGGGAAAATATCTTTGCAGTGAAAGAGGAAAAAGTTGAGTTGGTATGGTGTGGCACGCGCTTTTCATCACGCGTGCACACTGGTTCTTTCATTGGGAGTAGAGGGGTTGTACTTTTTTTTTTTTTTTTTTGGAATTTTTTTGGTAACTTTTGTTTTGCATTTCCTTTTGTTTTTCTTGTGTTTTGGTTTTATATCAGGTTTTGATGTAATTCTCTTCCCAAGCAGCCATGTTTTTAGCGAGGCCAAGACATTAATGATTTAGATTTAGATTTTGTTTTCTTTGAAGTCTAATTTAAATTTTCATAATTACAATTACCATGGAGTAATAAAAACCTAAAATCCTGATAAAAAGGTCTCGTGTTTATCGTTAGTGTTAGTTTAGATATCAAAATATATAATAGGTTGATAAGTGATTATGAGTAAATAAATAATGGATGAAATTAATTCCATCAAGTAAATTAATATAACTTGATTGATAATACAGTAAGTAAATGGATAATGGCTGAAATTTAGCCATCTAACTAGACCTATTTGACAATACATATAAATTGATGGATTTAAATGGTAACACATAAATCAAATATCCATATATAAACCATTTAATTTAAGTATGTGCTTTATAACTTTTTTTGCATTTCCTGCCAACAACACAAACAATAGCACATTGTTAAAGCCACAAATATACCCATTGGCCTATATAATTGGATTTAACTGCGTTAGATGGATAATCCATTTAAAATATTGTTTTAAATGGATAAGCCACATAGATTCATTAATATTTTAGTGGTCATACAAAACCATTTTAAGTTAATATATTCAGATAGATAACTTGTTTTGAATTAAAATTGCCACCTCTAAATCTAGTACATTTTGGAACCATGCAATGTGAAACATCAAATCTCTTAACCGTGTTATACTGTTATAGTTCTAAAAAAAAAAAAAAATTGTGAGGATGCATCACGCTTGACAATTTTTTATAACTAAATTTGATTCTAACTGACGATGCGATGTTATTTGGGCTGGGAACTCAGACGCTCGAGGCAAAGGTCCCACACTCTAAAGCAGTGCCTTCATAAGGTACATGGGCTGGAATTTTACTGTCAAGCCCAAGCTAAAACCAAGCACACGTTTTTGTTTCTCTTGTATGTATTTCCACTTCTAGTTTACTAGTAGCTTCAGCCAGTTGTGGTTGAAAAAATTGGAAGCATTGGCAAAGGAGAAGAAGGTTTACCAATTTATCTTTTTCATGTTTTCTTCACGATGATGTGCTTTTTTTTTTCCCCACGCATTTGTATATTTTTTTTTATCAAACCTATACTATTACATTGGTAGAAGAATAGTGTTGGTGGGATTCAAACTCTTAATCTCTGAAGTAAAATTATAAAACTCTAATCGCTCGACATTCTATTCACTACCACACATTTGTATATGTTACAAAAACGAATGGATGAATTATAATTTTATATTTCAAGAGGGTGCCAAGGTAACAGTTGATTTTTCATTTGAAGGAAACTAAACTCATACTACCATGTTTTCTTGACCAAATAAAATAATGCACATGTTAAATTTTGTCTTCACACTTACGCAGATGATTACAGCTTCTTGTTTCTGGATTTTGGAGCAACTTTTTGTCATGCACAGAAAGTGAGGGGCAATAAAGTTTTCAATTCACTTTATGACCACTTTCTGAAAATGGAATGTACATGAGGCTTCGCTTTCACTTTCACTATATTAACCATATTTAAGTACGTTCTACCTTTATTAATGTACTTTGCTGTTTTAGGAACAATCAAACAACTCAAACTTCCATGCAGTTAATTTCCCCTGCACTGCAGGAGGTCGTTTTTAGAAAGTCATCAGAACAAAAATTTTATATTTTCTCACTTCTCCACTCCCATATATTAAAAGAACTAATAATGCTCAAATAAGAACATTGCTTAAGAATTAATTGGCGAAAACAAAACAGCTCCAAGGTCACAACAATCAATGGACCTCGAAATAGGGATTCAGAAAATAAACTTAACCGATTGGACGAACTACTACTTCCTGTTTTGATCAGGTCACAAGTCTAATATTACCTGTGCTTAATTCAAAAAATTTACTAGAATCTGAGTTTTTCATTTAACACTCGTAAATACTTCAGTCAAACTATTTGAGTCAATTGTCGAGTTGAAGTTGAACGTGTATATTCAGTTTGAAAGCTTGTTAAGCTATTCGAGTATGTGTGTGTATATATTTTATTTTTATATATAAAATTATTAAAATAGTTATACTCTTTATACAAATTGCATCTTTTACATTTCAAACTTTGAATAGTAAAAGATAATTCATTATTTTATTAATTTAAGATAAAAATTTAAAAATTTGTAAACGTTTATTATTCAATTTGAGCGCGAATAAATATAGATTTGAATTCAAGCTCAAATATACTTGTTTGCATTCAGTTCAAGTCAAACATGGTGATATTTAAGCTTGACTCAACCAGTTTACATCCAAATCCAATATGATTTTATTATCAAAACCAAATTTAATAAAAACTTATAAAAAATATTGGCTTTTGAGTCTAGCAATAGGGGATGTAGCTCAAATGGTAGAGCGCTCGCTTTGCATGCGAGAGGCACGGGGTTCGATCCCCCGCATCTCCAGGCTCCTTTTTTTTTTTTTTTTTTTTTCCTGTTCTTGTTCCGTTCTAGGTCTCGGGGTGTTGTGCTATTGAAATTTTCAGGCCGAATCTAATCATGTCCCATTAACAACATTCTTCTTTACTTTTCATCCCTGTTTCAGAAACTGCCGTAACAAACATTTGATATAATGTACTGTAACACAGCAGTATATTAGATACATATATTACATGAATACAAGTAATGATGTCCTTGCAGGTGCCATCAGATATCGAATTAATTCGCTACTGGTGCTACTTTCATTCCAGGCGTCTATTTCATGTCTTGTTATTCTGCCAATGTATCAGATACAACAATGACTTGGCTGCGGGCACAGTCCAAATTTCACCTGTAAAATGCGCTACCAGAGACCAGATTTTTTATTCTGGTTCTAGTGCTATTACTACTATAATTAAGAAGCATCCATTTAAAAAATCTAATACTACTGTCTCAACCACAATTGGTAGTCTGAGCCTTTATCAACAAACTTCTGCCAACTCCCATCCAAATGAACTTCCTTGAAAGGATTCCAGTCCAAGTACCCAAGCTTCAAAACCAGTGTATCTCCAATTTGTGCTACGTAGCCATCGTTATTTGCATGGTATATCTTTACAGGACTACGACAATGGATTCCGGCCCTTGTTCGAGATTCAATTAACTCAGTGATGATTTCCCGAAGGCCAAAATCATAAAAGTGGTCATAGAATATTACAGGCTGGCGAACAGAGAATAGAAGAACAAAGAGTTATAAAATGAGTTACTGTTCAAACTACCAACTTTTGGATAATATGCTAGCAATCGGTGAAGAGATTAAAGAAATTACCGTTCCTGGATGGGTTAAAATATAAGCATATCCCTGTGTAAGCTTCTCCCGTGGAAATGGCCAATGACCCTGAGAGGAAACAATTTCAGCACTATATAGAACATTGTATGCTGAGATATGCAATTATCAAATGTTTTGAAAAAAAGGCACCACATCATTAAGTGCACAATTGGTTTCAGGATCAATCATTTAACTTACTGAACCAACAGAATGTTATAAATTTGGAAATTTGTGTTCTGGCTCACAAGGCAAACAGAAGTTATATGAGTAGAAATATTCAGAATGACAGTGTTGAGAGCCCTGCCTAATATCTAGACACTGTCTGGTTGATCTATGCACGTACATGTGGCTTGCATGTGGGGGGGGGGGGGGGGGGGGAGAGAGAGAGAGAGAGAGAGACTGAGAAGTACATAATTACCTGTGTAGATCCAGTATCATGATTTTCTAAGAATGTCACGGCACGTGAGGGCCACCATCCCATTACTCCTGTTGGTTTTCCTTGAGGATCAATCAACCTCCAATACTGGTTATGCAGAGCAGAGTGAAGTATACCCTGCAGAAAATTCCAGTAATGAAAAATCAACTATGAATATAAAAGCGCCAATTGCAAAGTATCTTGTCAGTCAAGCTCTTCAGCAGTGCCTGAGTAAGCTTTCCAACTATTATCAGCCTCAATCATGAATACAAAAAAACAAAAAAAATCCAGCTTTGTCAGATAACATTTATGTCATGCCCCACTTTTAGACAAATACTGTGTGAACAAAGAAAAAAATTTGGAACTTAGTATATTAGATCCCTTAATTTTGAACTTGCAAAATACTTGATACATTACAGCAGCAAACAGAGCAAGGTAGAGTGATGTAAAATATTTCCTACGAATGAGATTGTTGGGCAAGAAAAACATGAAAGAGAATAATGAGAAAGCACCTTTGTCGTGACGTCAAATGCTGAGGAGGTACCACTGGTCGCATTGATCCAATTAACTATTCGTTGCCGATGAGCATCTGCACGCATGAAACCCATGAAGAAAATCAAAACGAATGATGATTGGAAGAAATCAAAACAAATGATGATTGACACTTAAATATTATGTGATCTGAAACTAATGCAATATCTGAAATACAATACACATAGGTAGGATCATAAGAAACTACCACACTAGCAGACATAAAGAGCATGTGATGCAGAACACAAAAGAAAGAAGTACATCAGATATCTCTATGATTAGTTCTCGATAAAAAAATGCAGCTTTAAAAGTGACGACTACAGAAAGGCGTAAAAGATGGTACAAATCTGAATTATAAAAGTCACATACTATAGAAAGGCATAAAAAACTCAGCATAGATCTGAAAGATGAAGCCATACTTTACAGTGTCCTGATTTAATGTATAACATAGCTAGGTCTGTCAAGGCTACAATGCTCTCTGGCATTACAGCTTGTCATGGTTTTCTTTTTGATTTTGTTAAGGGCTTGATAGCATGTCAGAGCTAATACAGAGCATACCAGCCTAGAAGCGTGAAAAGTAAGGTCTTGGAGAGGGATAGCAGGAAAAATAGAAAATAAGATTTTGATCCATCAGTTGACTCTTGTTAACCGAAATTTAAGTGCAAATCCATGTGCTCACCCTGGTTATAACACAGATTACCACCTTCATAAGCCAAGCTGTCCCAATATTCTCCAATAGCAAAAGCAGGATTCGAAGCCTCTATATATTCTTTGACATATTCACCTGCAAACCCCCTGCAATCAATAATAAAGCATAAACTTCAAAAGTTCATTAACCAAAATGGAATTTTTTCAGAACTTGATCTAATTGACTCTAAAAAGTTATAAAGACAGAGTCAATATGGTATTGTGCTTTCTCAGAGGGCCTCACTTGCAGCAAATACCAGGGTTTCTTCTTAATGTGCCTCTCATAATGATGAATTAGGACATCTAATCGAAAATTGATGTTGCTCAATGATAAGGGCTTATACTTTAACATGCTTGATTATAGCTGTTATGGCAAAACTTAGGATGAAAAACATGCTTTGTACTAGGAAGAGGATGAGCCAAGAGATGAAAGGAATAATAGAAAAATATGAAACATGTTACTCAGAAAAGTCCAATACAATTGAAACATGCACCTTACAAAGTCAAGCCGCCATCCATCAAAACCAATATCGTTTCGAAGCCAATTCAACCATTCTCTTATATCCCTTCTAACAAAGTCCTGGGAATGATCAATATTTGGTGCAGCATGAAAGATATCACCTGCCACCACAAAAAGCACTCAAATAAGAATGAATAGTGCCCTTTGGTTGTGTTACTAGTTTGTAAAAATTTTGATCTCACCAGCTTCCATGAAATATAATATATAATGTCATCCACCACTCAGATTATTCAAAGGATCTTCTAGTGGAATATAAACCAGACAAAAACTTCCTTTACATTCCAAAATATTATATACAAACACCTGTTTAGGCATTCTTACTCTAAGTTATAATATGAAGTCTGAATGAAACTTACAGACTGCACTATAGAAGTGATTTTCACTGGCTTAAAGAGCACCCTTTTAATAAATCTGCAAATTTTCAACAATCTTCCAAAGCTCCAGGTTAATAGGTATATTTAATTGGAAACAAAGATGAAGAGGTTCATTTCCATTTAAACCTAAAAAAGGTTGGGTGTATGCAGATAAGTCCACACTCACCTTAACGACTAAAGCCAAGTTACACACTAAAGTAACACTGCCGTATTACAGGTATTCTTCATTCTTTTTGCATTGCTATATTTCTTCTCCTCCTTATAAGCTCATTTGCCAAACTCCTGCTTCCATTTTTATGACATGCTAACACACATAAAACACAAAGTCTACCAATAAAGGCTTCTATTGACTACAGAGCCTAAAATAGGCCACTTCTTTTGAAACATGAATAGATTATCTAAGCCAGGACTTCTATACCGTTTAATTTTCAAAACTTCATTACAGAATTTGAAAGTGGATATCTCTGAGATCAGAGTATAATCTTCTCCATACCGATGAGCTCATTAGTTAAAGTGGCACAGAACACCATCTATTCAACTTGATAGATTAAACTGTAACCAGTTTCAGCTGTCAATGTAATGCAAGTATAATTTTTTCACATGAATCGCATCATCATGGAAATTGTAAGAAAGTAGAACATCAACAGATAGACAAGTAACATGTTCCATTAACCATAACTTTTTTATCAAAACATGCCTGCTAGGACCTATCTATATAACTTGAAAGATTCATGCATAGCTGCATATAATTGGAAAAAAAAAAAAAAAAACTCGGCATAAGAGAAACAACACATAAAATTGATCAAATAAGTCTTCACATAAAGAATTTCATACCACTTGAAGGATTTCCACGCCCTTGGAAATTTGGGTCATCACAGACAATTGCTTCAGGACCCCATGCAAGCTTGCCTCCAAAAATATTCCAGATGCCATTTGGACTCTGTAACCAGCAAAGACAAATTATGGCATTCTAGCAAGCATCATATGGTATAACCAATTGCTCCACCTTAGTATTCAGGACAGAAAAAACAAGATAGATGGACAGAGAGATATAATGACAGAGAGGAACTTTGTATGTTACACTCTGCTTATTAAAGATCAATGTTGTATACCAGGTAATTTTTCTGTTTAAATTAAAGATCAATGCTGTGTACCAGGTAATTTGCCACTTAATTAGGAATGGATTAATTCATAGAAATTCACAATACAATCATTAAGGCACTTTGGAAAAAGTTGGTAAAAATTCCTTGTGGCTTACTATTGGATGAGCTTGAGGCCTGGTCTTTTGCTCTGCCACAGTAAAGCAAATATTGTCTTACTAGTAATAGTAGCCTCTTTATAACACCCTAAGAATCATTGGCTTAATCAAATAACGAAGAAATTAAGGATCATTAGCTTAGTCAAATAACAAAAAAATTTCAGTAATAGACGATAAACAGCTAACTAAACTCATAAACACATCAATAAACACTGTCCCAGTAAAAATAAAAACTCATTAAATAATCAATTAACTTGAGACACAATTATATCAAAGTTTCCAGATGAATTGGATGTCAGATTCTTAAATCAAAATGTGTCATTAAATGATTAAAGAATCAAAAATGAGATTTTGTGATGGTTTTATAACAAACTGAATTAACAAAGATTCGTCAGACACCTGTTTATGAGCACATCTGTGGTTCAGTACAACATCTCCCAAGGCCTGTGAAACGTATCAAATACAACAATTAGTCAGTTTATGTGCCAATTCAGAATATGCTTGAACCCAACATTCTTCCTTGACTAAATAGCTAGTGGCTTGATTGAAGACGTCACTAACAGAAATGGCATCTAGTTATATTGAATGATGCAATACAAGAATTGCATACTGAAATTTACCTAATGCCAGCTACATCTATCTATATTGAATGATTTTATTGAACAATGCAATACAAGAATTTCAAGTTAAGATTTACATAATGCCTAGCATCACAGTAACATCTGAGTGCTGCAATTAATTTAAAACCATATTCCAATAGACATATGTTTCACAAGTTAGATATCCCCTGCAGCTCCAAAGCCAAAAATAGACTGTGAGAAAGACAGATTATAATCATGAACAAAAGAAAGACACTTCCAACAAAGCCATTGCTAGGTAATGGTCCATTTACAATAAGAAAAACATTTCTTCTGAACTCTGAATCAAAACAAAGGAGAAAAGCTTTCCCAGTTCTGCTTGTACTTCCTGCAGTATGCACTAGCCCAAAACCCCGTGTGCAAACTGTGTCCAACAAGCTAATGACAGATCATTAACAAGCCTTTCCAGGCATGGTGATGCTTCTCCAGGATTCCTTTTTTCTTTCTTTCTTTCTTTCTTTCTTTTATCAAAGATAAAGAGAAAGTCATAGAATTCCCAAAAACATCAATTTGTTGTCCAGGCACATACCAGAAGATCTTGATTATGCATTTCATCAATACAGTACTTCAGCTCTTCCTCAGAACCATAGGCTGAGTTCAAGTTGTATAGATCAGAAGGCATATAACCTGCATGATGTACTAATCCCTCAGAAACGCTGCATATTTAAAATTAAAGAAAGTAATCCCTCTAGTTTCAGAATCCATGATCACTCAATAAATTGGCCATAAGATAACAATAATGCTTTTCACAAGCTCAAAAATTGCTTGACGTTGAAACAAAGCTGTCAATTAAACAATACTCCATCCTTTCACCTTAAGGACCACTGCACCATCACTAAACAACTTGGCCTCGTATCACATCAGACAATAATTTGAACATTCAACAGAGTTTGAGCATGGTGGTGTCTTGAAAAAATAAAAAAGGTAACAACCTTGTGGAGCAACAGATTCTGTTGGGGGTGGAAACCATACTGCTGTAATACCACTCTGGGACAAATCAGCAGCTTTAGCAGCAAGCTCCAGGTACCACCTCCTTCTCCAGCTTTCCCAGTTGAACCCTTGGAACTTGAAACAAAGGAATTCCATAAGGCATAAGAGATTAGAACTCAAAAGCTCATAGTAGCTGCCAAGAAGATGATCATCTGGTGGTGTAAAAGCAAGCAGAAAGAATGTTATTAAAGCAAGATTCTAGATTCAGGATATTTTGGTACCACTAGCATCCCAACCAGAAGAATTAACAAAGTATGGAACTTTTGACTTATATTAAAAAGGAAATGGACCTTCTCCACTCAATGTTTGCTCAATTAAGTAAAGAAACCATCAACAGGAAAGCAGTTTCTGAAGAGGACAGATGTAAATTAAAAATGCCAGTCATAGATCGTACAAATGCAGGGTTTCAAAATATTATTCTAGAGCTAATACTATTATGAAGGGTTCCAAGAGAAATACTCACCACAATCTCACGTCCAGTACCAGTTCCAGGCTCTGCATTGAAAATTAGTCAGGTTATGGTTTTTTTTTCCCTTTCGTGTTTCTTCTAACCCAAAATAATAATAATAAAAAAATATGGAAGAAGTTAATAAACAACATTTTGTGATGCACAAAAACACACCTAGCTTTTTTTCTTCTGGAATCCTCTGCCATTTAATCGTCCTCCGTTGAAGTGCACGTTCCAGAGTCTTCCGCTTTTTTTCTATAATTTCTTTTTCCAGGACATGCTCCACAAATGTGTCCCCTTCCTTTGGCTTTTCTTGAGCAATAGACCACACTTCATCTAGCTTAGGCAAGTCCAAAGATATAAACTTGGATGTCACAGCTTCCGACACATCAGTCTTTCTAGGCGGAAACTTGGGAAATATGGACCTTATCCTTCGTGCCATCCACTCTGGTATTTCTCTGCGAGGACCATCACTCAGTAGTTTCCATTTTTGTGAATTCTCATCCATTAGGAAGTCCAACCGCCCACCATTGACAAGATAAATTGCACTTTCATCCTCTTCACTGGGAGATCTTTGTTTAATTAACAAGGCCTCTGCTATTTCTGCTCTTTCTCTCCACATCTTTGAAGCAGCTTCAGATGCTTTTAAAGATCTCTGCATTGCTTCACATCGCTTCACATAGGCTTCGTCTTGAGATTGTGCTGTTTCTTTAGCTGCTTCAATAGCAGCCTTAATAGCCTCCATCTCAACTTTAAGAGCCTTTGAAGCTGCCCTCTTTCTTTCTGCTGCATCCTTCTTAATCTTCTCCAACAATGATTTAACTTCCTCCTCTTGTTGAAGAGCTGCTTTCTTACTTGATTCTTGAAATTCAAGCAAGGCTTTCTCAGCATCACTTACTTGCAGTTCAAATGCACTACATTGTTGGCGGGCCTGTTCCAACTCCAACTGCAACCTATTAATCTCATTGCTCGAAACTAGTAATTGAGACTCTAAGTTATTAATTTCATTCTGCAGTTTGAAATTTTGAGATTGGACGATAGCAATTTCATCAAGAGGATTTATATCATCTGTAAACATAGCAATAGCTTTAGTTGATTGATCACCAGCTGTTTCTGCAACAGCTAATGCCTTCTCTATTGCATCTTTAGATTGCTCCACAATGGAAGCTATTGTGCCCTCAGTGGCCTGCCGGATTTGTTCTTCAATTTGATAGGCAGCCTCAGCAGCAGCTGTTTCAGCTGCTGAAACTTTCAATTTTGCATCTTCTAATATGTGAGATGTTGCTTGCTGGAAAGCTATTTCCGCCAGCTTTTCAACTTGCACAGCAAGTTCAACAGCATCTTGTTTGGCAAGGACCAACTTAGACTCCAAATTGAACTTCTCCTCTACAGACAGCTCCAACTTTTGATTGAACAGAGTTTTGGCTGCCTCAAGTTCTGCAATGGCCACTTCCTTATCTCGCATAATAGTAGCAACATACTCCTGTTGTTTAGCCTCAGACCGAGCTAATTCTTCAAGCAACAAATCTCTCTCTTTCTCAATAGCTTCTTGTCTGGCTCTTGCCTCAGCTAGACCGTTTCTAGTTGCCAAAAGTTCATCCTCATAGGTCCCTAGAGCTTCACTCCTCTCAGATACATCACTGTCCCCGTCATCAAGAATATCTGTAGAAGTATCTCTAGAATCACCCTGTCAATAAAAAGAACTTTGAAGATGGATAATATCCAATGTTCAATAGCACCATTCATTCAATTTAGCAATCCATGTTACCAATTTTTGTTTAGATATGCTGCTTGTGCCATAAAAATTCTCTATTGAACACAGATATAAATACATAGAGCATAAACCCTTTACATATAAATCAACAAATCATATCCAAATTAGCAAAAAGCAAAGTTCAAAGCTTGTAACAGCTTACTACCGTGCTCGAGCGAAGAGTAGTCCTTAAATTATGATGCCAACCATCTGAAAGAAATACTTTTCTACAGAACATGACACAATAATTAGATCATAATGTACATTAGAAACATTAAATAAGAAAGCCAATCATTATGCAAGTAAATAAAGAGTTTTTTGTTTTTTTCCAACACCACCTTCTCTTGGAAGAAATACTAGTACTTCTAAAAATTACGGGAGGCCTCTTGCTAAATTCAAAATAGGGAATGCGGTCAAAATGCTTCCCAAATGAAACGGTGGATGTGGGTGGATTCTGCGGAAAAACCCTCAAATATACCGTCTCTGACAATGAAACAGCACCCATATCTTCCTGCCAATGCCGTCACAGCAATCTGAATTGATTATTCAAAACAAGAAAAAGTGCACATGAGTTCTGAAAAATCACTATGTACGAGTTCTCCAAAATCACTATCTAGCAAGTATTTCATTAACCAACAAAACAATTAAAGCGATAAGTAGTTCATCAAAAAATAAACAACCATTTATGCATTTGAAGAAGCAGAAAGATATTGATTTGGAAGGGGTTGAAACTATTAATGTATTAACTTTGCAACCTGATAATTTGATTCTTGAATCTCAAATTCCAAGCTTTTCTAATTGGGGAACAAACACCATTTGGATATGATAAGAGAAGGAGAAAAGAAAAGTGCTAAAATAGTACTAGTAGCAATGGCTAGTGCTGCTGTACTAGTGGCCTAATAGTGGATAGTTGGAGAAACATGGACGGAACATGTGGGACAGAGTGGTGAAGCGGAAGGGGAGACGCCATGACGCTGGCGCCGCGAAAAAGGCATACTACTATTATTGGTTTCATATAAATCATGGGGATTTGTACCTTTATTCGCTTTACGCTTTTCTTAATGTACTTCAAGATTCGGGAATCAAGAAGTTGTTGACCTTTTTAAGTTGGATTAGTTAAAAGGACTTTGAAAGTAGAAAAGAAATAAACATCAAAACGACCCTTTGCTGAGTGGACTTTGATTTATTTATTCCCACAAGTACGAACCAATTGCTTAATGGACTTTGATTTACTTGATGGACCTTAGTTAATTATTTTCTCCCCAGAAAACTTGCTGGGCAGTTTTGGCAGTCAATGCGCTAGAGATTTCATCAATCTTGTTATGAGTGACGCATCTCTTTACCAGAAAAAGCGAACACTCTTTATAGATCAGCGCCTTTTACTGGTGAGGCGCCAAATAAAAGGAAAATGAACTGGTGGTTCTTGCTTCATGTGGCAAAAGATGCACGTTTTGGCCCTCAGATGTAAATATTTTAAAATCGAAAAATGATACTCTACATTAACTCAGGAAATAATCTGGATAACAGAAAACACAGAGGCCACGATTAGAACAAATAAAAGAGAGCTTCATCACGCTCAATAGCACCATAATGTTGTCCAACTAGCATGAACATAAGTCCAGCAGCTGGAAGAAGGAAAGAATATTAGGTTCAGCAAGTTTGAGATAGAAAACAATAAAGCATTCCCCAACAGAAATAAATTTCGTTCATCCCCCATTTATATCCTGAATTATCTCAATACAAATACTTCCATACATCAAGGATTGGGCATATTTTGTATAAACTGTCATGAGGCAAAAAAGAAACTGTACTACAACATCGTTATACCGATCACGAGGAGATCGGTAGTTAAATGAGTAGCAGTAATGCAGAATTCAGAATCTATAATTCTAAAAAGGCGATTGAGAAGGACTAGGAGGGATGGTATCAAATAAAAGATGTTTCCTCATTTACTTAATTTTCAATTGCCACCAATAACTAGACAAAATTTTCACTTGCTTTTAAGCCTTGTCAACGCTGGTGTAGCAATTCCGAAGTATCTGGACGGAGTGTGAATTCAACTTCTCCATCCTGTAAGGAAGAAAATAAAGACAATAACATGAATACTATTTCCGCAAAAATCTTGCAAATGCTGCTTGATCTAAACAGAGCATCAAAGCAACTGAAATCCTCACTCCTTAGCCTGACACGCATGCTATATTAAACAAGCAGGAAAAGAAGATTGCATCGCACCAGCTAATACTTGTAAGAAAGGCAAACATTATCTATAAGAGTAAAAGCACGGACACTCGCAATTACCAGTAGGTGAACCTCTCTCAGTATCATATAACAGAAATTTCAGAAGATATGCAAAGCTTTGAGTCAGCCCCACCGCTTATCACGCAATCGCTCCTCCACCAGTCAGCACATAACACCTAAATTATTAAGCTCAAGTTAAGCAATTCATATAAGATCACACACTACAACAGAAAAATATTTAGAAAAGAGTACCTTATCCATGTGGGAATCAATAATAGCCAAGGGCCACTGCAACAGATGATACAGAATGCAGAAATCAATATCTGAAGATAATGTTATTCCAAGAACATAAATAAAAAATAAAAGGAAACAAAAGTTATACCGCAGTTCTCAGATCCCATAACATAACTTTCCCATCATAAGAGGCTGACACTAAGTGATACCATGATTTATCATGCCACTTGCAGCCAGATATCCAGGAAGAGTGAGAGGAGAACTGAAAGGTAGGGGCCAATGTACCTATCAAACAACAAACTTGAGCATAAGACTCCATACTTAAATGTCCCCCATAGTGCAACAAGTGGTTGGATTCCATAAGACCTCACAAGTGCAATTGTGCATGTATGTGGATATGTTTGTGTGCATCTGAGTAAAAGTCTAATAGACTGACCAACCTGGTTTGCGAGGATCCCATATCCGAAGAATAGGGTCCGAACCACCAGCAGCAATGAGGGAGGAACTTTCACCTCCAACATCAAGACAACTAATTACTTTCCCACAGTACTGCAAAGAAAATATAATCTTGTCATCCAGTTTCAACATATGAAAAGGGATTAGATTTACAAGATGAGTGAGTTCGTAATTCTTCACAGTAGGCATCTGAAAGACTATTCAAGCAGAGCTAATTGCTGAAGAATGCATGTATATCCAATGACGGCATGAGCAGCCAATTATAAAATTAGCTTGCAAAATTAAACACACATAAACTCCTATCTCAGGAAACATGGATATACATTGAGGGAAACAGGATATAATTCTGAGACTTAGAAAATACACTGGATATTTGGAAACATCTCAAGATGTAAGTCTGCAGCTCAAGGGAACCACACTGCAATATACTAGTGGGTGTACTAGCTAGTTATAGGGAAAGTTAATATTCATTTTGAGAGATGAGATTAAACAAAACACTATCCTCCATCTTGGCTTCTGCCTGAGAGCACACATTTAATGTAATATCTACCACTCGTAATTCATTCCTATACTAAAAACAAGAGAACCAAAGTTGCATGATCTAAGCATGTGTTTAATCAGACCATGTATCAAGGCAGAAACAGGAGTCAATTCACCTCCATTTACAGAGGAACAGTTGCAAAATAGTAGTAAAACCAACTGTACATGTTTCCAAATAAGGACTAGGAAAGATTTCCCAGTTACTCCTGACACCTGCAGCATTCTGCAGACAATATGTAGTCAAATTCCTAAACATAAATCATTGGCCTATGCACATGCAGAGACAGTTGAATTGAAGAGGAATGGATGTGGAAGGTTCAAGAAATATGTGCAAAGTTGCCAAGGGAACTAAAAAGAGAGAGCAGCAGAAAGAAAACTGTTGATTTCTTTTACCATGTTCATTAAATCTTTCCCAGTCTCAACATCCCATCTTCTGATTGAATGATCCCATGATGCTGAATATAGTGTTTCATGCTCAGGCCAGACCACAGAAGACACGCATTGTGTATGTCCCACAAGTGTAGATATAGCCTCCCCCTGCATGCCATTGACAATTAATTTCTATAGTGTGATAGCTTCTCCCACCAAAAAAATGACTTCCTATAAGTTGCAGTCAATATAAATTACAAAATTTATTTATTTATTTAGAGTGTTATAAGTATGGAACTAAACAACTCACAGAGAAAGTACAAACTGATGAACCAAGGGAAATTACTCTTTAGCTTTCACTTCAACGAAAAACCTCTGGTATATAAGATTCTGGTTGCAGATTTTAACACCCACTTTAATCTAAAAATTTTCAATAGTAAGTTGGGAATTATTAAACATGCTGTACCTCTATCTTAGGTTCCTCATCTTCAGTGTCCGTTTTCCTCTTCTTAACTGACACGGAATCATCTCTGGAATCGGAATCATTTGCTCGCCACAGATTGATCCTACTATCCCAAGAACCTGAGCAAATCTGAAAAATGAATTAAGGAGAGTGCAGCAATAAAAATACAAACTTCAGTTGTATATATGAAGTGCAGAAAAGGGGGCCTCTAGGGTAGAGGATAAATAGATAATACCTCATCACCAGAAGGCGCAGCAGCAATGCATTGCACAGAAGCATTATGTCCATGTAAACTCTTAAAAGCTTGAATCTTCTTTGGCTGACCCAGGGGCTCCTCTGTATTGACCTTCAACAAACACATTTACCAAATAAGGTATTCAGCAGAAGCCTAACTTATACCACAGAAGCAGTCGCACCCTTTAGTTACCTTAAACAACTTCAATGTCGTATCTTTAGAAGCAGTAGCCACCACTTGCTGACCATGAGTTCCTAGAACTGGAAATACAGAGAAGTCAAACAGAGGAAGAGAAAAAAAAAAAACAACATATTTCATCAGCAAAATAGGATGCGCAAACTTCATTTTAGAACAATAACTCCAAACTGTACCTTTAGGATTGAGAATGCATACAGAAGTAATTGCACCAGTATGCCCCTCCAGTAGATGTGTACATAATCCAGCAGCTTTCCATATCCTGCATGTGCTTAAATCAACTTCAATATGAGCCAAGATAAACCTAGAAGCACAATGCCAACAAGATTGAAGGTAGCAACAGCTTAGAAATTAGTCAAGAATTTAAGAGAGTTACCTTCCTAAACCATCATAGCATCCAGTCAAAATGAACCTACGGGAATATTAAGAGCCATAAATGTGTCAGACTGAAGACTACAACTATGTGAAGTAATAACCATCCTGTTGGATATAGAGCTCCACAAGAGAAGAAAGAAACCATAGATAAAAATCCTCGAAAATGATTCACCAATAGCATTCGTTACATGCATACCTGGGATCGGAACCATCTACTGCACTAACCCAATCATCATGTAAGGAAGGCTCCTCTTCTTTTCTTGGCGCCACGGCTTTAATGTACTCAATTTCTAGAATCTTTTCCTGTAATGTGTCAAAATCCAAAGTTAAAAGCAAGAAAATACGAAGGTAGAAAGCATCTAACAGTGAACTCTCAACAAAATTCTACTCTTACTTGAATTCTATACTTTGTTTGGCAATCTCACACAAATTTTGGAAGTTCGACGCCAAGTAAATTGCTTTAGTGTGTTTAACAAATCATCTAATTAATAAAGAAACTTACAGCCGAGATGCCCTTGGCAAGAAGAAATTCTTCGAGGGACATCCTGACCAGCTCTCCATCAATGAGAAAATCGAAAGCCTCGGATTTCCAATTAGCATTTCCTGGAAAACAATCAGCCCACACGCTCAACCACATTCACAGTAAATTCTTGCAAATCATATCCTAAGTTGAAAAGCATTCTTCAAAGTCCCAGAAAAACGCAATTCAAGACCCTGTTTTTTCTTAGCAGTCCCAGAAAAGATTTTCGACCACATGACTCAAAACACAATTCAAGAACCCAGTTAATCAACAAAAACGCAACCATGGAAAAAAGGGGGGTGGAAATTTATACGAATTTGAACTGATCAAGAACTAAGAGTACCGATAATAGGAAAAAAGAATGATGGATAGAGGAAGAAAAAGTACCGGCTTTGAGGAGGTTATTGACGAGAGCAGAGAGGCCAAAACGAGTGAGGTTGGCGGGGATGGCAATAGAGGTAGGTGGGGCCTTGTATGGAGGCTTTAGCTTGGTCACGAACCGCACCTGAACACGCCTTGAAGCTTCTTCTGCATCTCCATCTATATCCATTGTTTACTCGGATGAATGGAGCTGGAGTTCAAATCGTCGGAGTCGGAAGGAGTGGTTTTAACCTTATGAGGGGAGCGATCATCTAGGGTTTAAGGGACCCATTTGCTTCATTTTTTTTTTTTTTTGAGGGGGGCCCCGGGGGGATTGGTTTCGTTTGGCGAAAAATTCAAAAAAGGTTGCAAGATATATAAATCGCGTTTGTTTGGGGTTATTTTCAAAGAACTGTAAACAGGTTTCTCAATTAATTTCTATCTATTCAATTGTCTTAGATATACAAACTGCGTTTGTTTGGAGTTATTTTTAATGAACTGTAGACATGCTTTTCAATCGCTTTTTATCTGGTCTGAATAATAATATTTTTTAAATAATATCTCAAAAATAATTATTTAAACAAAACCTATGATTTCTTATTTTATTATTTCCACGTATAATATGTTATGATATATTTGAATAGGATCATTAACATGCCAAAAAAAACAAAAAGATAACCTAAATTCATATATAGAATGAAATGAATTCGCTGGCTCTTTAAATCACTGGGAAACGCTCTTCAGGGTTGTGAGGAGGACCCTCTTCCTAGAGATTTGTTAACGCGAGGTTTGTGGTGTGCGAAACGTCTTTATGCCATGTATTTACTATACCGCCTGATGATAGACAGATATGATGTTCGGAAGAAAGAGAGGGGAAAAGGAGGTTCTCTTAAGAATAAAGAAGACGAATAGAATATAATTCATGTTCATGCATGCTAAGAGAAGAGCGGAAGCCAATTCTCTTTTATTTCTACTTGAATGCCAGAAAGCTATTCCAATAGCTAAAATTATTGAAAGCTATTCCAAGAGTTAGAATTATTGAATTTAACTCCCATCTTATATCTGGCAGGAACGAATAGAGGATCGAATGGTTAGAGCTCTATAATTCCACCCCACCCAAACGCTAGGATTCGAATCCCACCCCATTGCAATAGTATAAATTTGTTTAAAATAAAAATAAAATAAAATAAAACTTCCATCTTGTTTTGTCTAATGTGCGTCTATGGCCACCTGAGGAAATCTAAGGGAGCGCTTGGTTCGTAATGAAAAATCGAAATCGGAATCAGAATCATTCACTTTGGAATTGGAATGGAGTTTTTCATTCCAATATTCTTACTTGGTTAGATGTCGGAATCGGAATCCGAATCCTTCACTTGTGAAGATTTTATGGTCCTAAATTATCTAATTTTATTAATTAACAAATAAATGATGATATCTACTAATAATTTATCATAACAAAATAATTAAGAAATTAAAAAGAAGTCAAAGTTGCAAAAATTTTAGAAATGATTCCGATTCCCTCCAATTTACTCAGAAATAGAAGATTCCCAAATTTTCAAAAATGATTCCGATTCTCTAATTCTCAATCTCTCCAACCAAGCAGTCTATAAAAGATTCATTCCGATTCCCAATTCCGATGCCCATGAACCAAGCAGCCCCTACGACTTTAGCCACTATGTAGGGTTGGTTAACTTATTAACTTCGATCGAGACACACCTGGAAAACAAGACCCAAAAAAAAAAAATTTAAGCTGGCATTACTGATGGTCTCATTCTTCTTAATCTGTTTCTTTCATTCTTCTTAATCTGTTTCTTTCATTCTACATTCAAAATGCAAATGGCAAAGAGACTGTTTGGTGCTAATGCAATCCCCATTACCACCCTCCCAATTATGTAGTACATAAAGCCAGTTCTAGGCTGCTAGTCAATAATTCTCCTAGACAGTTACTACTAGTATATGAACAAGGACGAATTCTTTTCATCAATTGAACCCGAGACAATTCGTTCCTGCTCCCCTTTACATGCAACGGATCGAGCAAAATCTGCTATCAACCTTGCAACTATTTCAGGCTTCTCAACATGCGGGAGATGACCACAATCTGGAATTTGGCGGATACTTGCATCTGGCAATTCACTGTATAGTCTCTGCATTTTATGCGCGTGAGACAAAAATAAATATCAGCTCAGTGGAAAACAAGTGTAGGTTAATGTATTTCTGAAACCAACAATCCGACCTCTTTGCCCACCACCCCTAGTGATGGATAAATGCTCACAACTAGTTTTTTTTTTTTTTTTGGCAGGAGTGGAGCATCTGATCTGAGGTAGTGTCCTACCACTAATACCAGTGTGTTCCAGATAAAAGCATCTCTTAGTTTTATGCTTCAACAGGAAAGGTGAATACTGGCTAGTGTCTTGAACACAATTTGCATATGAATCCTAATTTGATTAAGAGCTTGTCCACAAAAATAGTTTTCCTTTAAATCTAAGCTCGTATATGAGGCAAAAGATTGAAACTGACCATTGCAAGCTTACTGCTGACAATATTATCACACTCTCCCCAGATGATAAGAGCTTTCTTGTTCACCTGCAAAAATGCACGCTCAATTTTCAACTCATTCAGTCAATGATAATAAATTTAAAAACAAAAAGAAGAAGAAAAAGAAGATCTCGGCATTTAATATGGTTGTCAAACATGAAATGCAAATGGCAATCTTGCAGAAAGGATGACAAGATCCCTGTACCTTATTAGCTATAAATGCATGTGTAACAATATGGGGTATTGCAAGTATAACATTGTTAACGTCCAATGTTGTTGCACAAAAATGGATCAATAACTAAACTGCAATATGATAATGGAAATGCACTTTTATACCTGCTTTATTTGATCAACAACATTATAGCCACCGCTAAGCATATAATCTACTGTAGCATGTTCCCACCAAGGCAAAAGACAGTGTAAGCGGCCAACCTGCTTGGTAATCAGAATGCATCTTTTAGATATCACTCAAGACTTGCATGCATTAAAAGCAAGCGAGCGTGTAACCTGCAGAATTCCCAGTACGAGCTAGATCAAAAGGCACACTCACATTGGTCCAATCAAAGCATGTCGATAAGGGTATATCATCAAAAGCTAATAAGTTGGCATACAGCCGCAATGGGATGCTTTTCAACAAAGACACCTGCAAATAATTACATCACAAGAAGACATGATAAATAGAATGATACAAATATTACCTAGTTTTCTCTAAGAGCATCCGGTAAGTCTGGCCAAAATAATCATTGAAGCTACAATATTTCCAATAATCCATGCTTCTTTATAGAAATTTTATCATGCTTAAAGAGCTTCTTCATTTAGAGCAAGATTGAACAGCAGTAAAATCAGTTTCTCCCCTTAGAGAATGATAATTAACAATGAGTGTTGAACTGGTTGGACCAACTATTGTTCATCAAAATGTCTTAAGAAGTAAAACAGTTATAAATGGATTCATTGATCCAATAAAGTATGAATCCAGAAGATATGATTTGCTTCAGTTTGTAGGCATTCCCTCCTGTTCCCATAAAAGCAGAAAATGTGCCAAGCTTGTCCACTTCTAAATTGTTATCTGATAAAGGAGTGGCTAAAAAAAGTGTAATACACATTTTTAGGGACATACAACTATCATAGCTCAGATAAAAGATGATCTCCCAGTCTTAAGCCACATGAAAGTGCAAAATTTATCAACTGGAGCTGTTTAGATAACCTATTTGTTGTCTTGACATACTTTTGTTACTGAATTTGGTATGTTATTGCTTAAAAAAATGGTATGGTATTCTTTACTGTGATGATGGACATGGTTGACACTCAACTCATTAGATATATGTGAGGTAATTATCATCCCTGATTAGCATCCCATAAAACTAAATTAATTACCCCAGCATATGCCAACATTTTGGGTAACTTTGTCAGAGGTCCTGTGCCTTCAGCATAAACACTTGCACATATCAAAATCAGTTTATCAACCTGCAAACAACAGAATAGACAGCATAAGAGACAATGATACTGACAGAAGAACCACACAGCAGAATATCTTGTAAATTTGGAAGAGCAACGACATTGTGGATCTTTCATAATAGTATGTCTGTATACTTCTCCTGACCTCATCCACTCTGTTTGTGAATGGATGCATGAACCTTAAGTCTACATATTATTGATCTCATGAATTACGCTGAACAATTTGCAAATAACTTCTTTGAACTAGACACCTTCCATGCACGTATCTGGTAGATATAAATGTCTTTTGACTATATCTAGCAGGATAAAGCGTCAAATACAATATTGTTTGACTCTATCTAGCTGGGTAAGGCATCAATCAAATACTATAATATTTCTACTTTTTTCCAGATGTTATTGAAAATCTTCATAGAAGAGAGTTTCAACACAAAAAACCAATCCATAGTCGTAGTAAGCAATTTTATGGGAAGATTCAAATCTTCAGAAACTTGAAATACTAGGGGCTATGTTGGCATGTTTACTAGTCAAATTCAAGAAAAGCTCATTTGAGACAACTTACAGCTTCTGGAAAGTTGACAGCAAAGTCAATGGCAACTGCAGCACCAAGGCTGGGTCCAACTAGTATCATTGGTCGTTTGATATGAGTCCTCCAAAGCTACAATAAAAACTCGCAAAATTAGATCAGTAGTTTGAGAAGCAATATTAACTGCCAGTTAGGTTGTGATTAATGACAACAATCAATAGACGTGGAGGATGTTATCTTTCAAAACTACCTGGTAAAGATGATATCTTTTTGATGCCGCATTGCAGGGAGGAAGTCTTTCTATAACAATCAAGATTAACCGAGAGCATTAATAAGTAGGATAATAATACAAATCAAAAGCACCTGTACTAAGAGCAGAAAATGCTTATATCTCCGCCGAAACAAAATTTAGGATTTGAAGATGAACCTAAGTCAGAGAAACCCCATCCAAGAATGTCCACAGCCCAAGTCTCTAGAGCGGCATCTTCAAGTAATGGGTACGTGCATCTCCATTCTAGACAAGAGCTATGCATTCGAAAGCAAACCAGCGCAATAAAAGGCCAAAAAAATGGAACTTAAAAATAGCATGAATGATGATGGGCAAACAGAATGATATCCAATAATTAGTACAAATTACAATCTCTGGAAACCTGTCGAAACAATGGAGAAGGACCACCGGACTGGTATCACATTGAAATCTTGGCTTCACACAGCTGCTCATTATACAACTCTCAGAAAATCCAACCTGCTTTAGGACAAGCAGAACAAGAGGAATTAAAAACAGGACGTAGACAATTTGCATGGTCGGTAGTCAGGCAAGGAACTCTGCACACTCGTTCGTAAATAAGACCACCCCCATTATATTCGTCAGATCATATTACCATTACGCTAAAAGTTAAATTTATTAAGTCAAACGGAGACACACACCAGGATTCTGGACTTTACTTCTTGTGGAATATTGTCAACAGAATCTTGATAGATGAACTCAAATTGGTTGGTCATCATCTATCACCTTTAAACTTTGGTTCATATTGAACACAAGTGAATGCAACATGCAAGTCACAAATACTTGTCACTTTGATCTACAGAACCAGTAAGAAACTTGATTTTAATTGAGCAAATGCAAAGGCTTTTAAGAATACAATACATTATTCCTTCTTATTGCGCCATGGATACAATAACTCAATAAATTAACCTGCTTTTTTAATCTGAGCAACAATAAAAATGCAAAAAATGAAAAAAAAAAAAGTTTTGTAAAAAGGGACTGAAGGCATTCATGTAAAGCTTTAATTTTTTTTTTAAAATTAAAAAAGAAAAAGCAAGACTGTTACAACATGCAGAAGATCAACAGAAAACATATACCTTTACAGGAAGCCTTTGAATCCTCCGAGCCAAAGTTCGAGCAAATGGATCTTTGATTTCTTTAACTTCCTTCGGTAGAAACGAGGGAAACTCTCCATCAATCGCAATAGCATTGATACCAACTCTTCCTCCACAATAAATCCCCAAATGCATCAAATTCTTTGAATTAGATTGCTCCCTCGCTCCTAAAATTGAAGGAGGTCCCACTGACAAAGCTGCCATTTCTTCCAATTACACTCCAATAATGCAATCAAGTACAGACGTTATCATATATCAAAAGAATATGGCACGCCTAATCACGTAATAACACAGCACTAATGAACAAATACAACTGTACTTGGGAGGAGAGGAAGCACTAGAGGAGTGCACCAGCTGACACTAAACATTTTGTTTCGATCTATGAACAAAATGGCGGTGAGTTATAGGAACTTCACGGCCGAATTCGCTCTCGTGTCACGGCATTTATAGCTCGGTCCCACTTTTAGATTTTATTGGAGCTCGTTTTCGACACGTACTATGACAATTTAATGTGAAAAATGCGCAGTTCAAAATTTTTTCTTGGCCAGCCAACTTCCTAATTTTTTTTTTCTTCAATTGTCTAATATTTTAACTTATTTTATCTGCTACAAGTATTAATCCAACTAATTGCTGTAAGTGGAATTAAAATCTCCCCACCTGTAATAGGAAAAGCTTTTATAAATGTTCCTTTAACCACCGAGCCGGTGGCTCAGCTAAGCCAACTTTCTAAATGGAGCATTTATTAAGGGTAGAATATGGCAACTGCATTGATTGATTCCCATCCCTATAATTCAACTCTAGAGTGCAAAGATGCAGGTGTTACAAAAGCAGATAGTACTTCAAAAATTGAATTGGTAATGCTTAAATATAGGCCTAATTCCATGTGTTAGGAATTTCGAATTCAATTTAATGTTTTTCATGCCCTTCTTTCACTACTTTTATCAGTGGAAAAGTTTTGGATTCATGCACCGGTACAAAATCAAAAAGGCAAAATGGACAACTATTTCTAGACAGAGATGGAATTTATTCTCCGTTCTTGTTTAATAGCTGCAGCATGGGTCCACATATTTAAAGGCATCCCTATAAACTACAGTGCTCTACGACTGGGGATGAGCAGCCTATTTTCTCCTACGACTGGGTGGATAACGGAAAAGTATACAATACAACACGTGTAGAGCTGTAAATGAGCCGAGTCGAGCCGAGTATTGCCGGTTCGAGCTTGTGTTCATTTAATAAACGAGCCGAGCCGAGCCGAGCTCGTTTATTAAACGAGCTCAAATTTGTGTTCGAGCTCGGCTCGTTTAGCTTCACGAACGAGCCGAACTCGAGCTTTCACGAGCCGAGTCGAGCTTTGTTCGCGAACAGCTCGGTTCAAATAAGCATAAAAGTGTTATTCGAGCCGAGCCGAGCCGAGTATCTCATGTTCGAACTCTTGTTCGTTTATTAAACGAACGAGCTCGAGCTCGCTCGTTTAATAAACGAGCCAAAATTTGTGTTCGAGCTCGACTCGTTTAGCTTCACGAACGAGCCGAACTCGAGCTTTCACGAGCCGAGCCGAGCTGTGTTCGCGAACAGCTCGGTTCGTTTACAGCCTTAACCACGTGCATTGTCACGTAATGTACTAGAATCAATAATTTATCGCCACGTGGCAATGGTGGGTCATACCTTGTATTATTTGACGATGTGTGATTGGTTCTAGTGCACCACGTGACACGTCACGTGGCGCACGTGGTGCACGCAATACTCACTCGTGGATAACTATTAAGTGCACCATGTATACAGTGCATTAACAATGATAGTGTATCACATTTTATAATATTTAATAATATATATTTAGTTCTTCACGCAAAATAAATAGTATCCAAACGATTCTATTATGGACTCGATTCATGGTTCCATCTGTGAACCCAACGATAAAAATAGAAGTTAACAATTGAGTTTTGTTGACTTTTTTAACCACCGCTGAATTAACAGGTGAGACCTGTAAAATTTATAGTACACTTATTACTTACTTAGTGAATACTCCTAAAAATATGACATTATATCTCTAAGTGGGATTAGCATGCGTAAAATTGTCTGAAATTGTCTGACTTAGATTATTTATTACTATTAGCAATTTAGGTGTAACTAGATTCAAGGGTAGTGTACTAGTGTTGCCAAGATTGCACCAACTAAATAGTTCAGGTCTCATGCCTAACTTCCAAGACGGCTTCATTTTAGCAGCATGCAATTTAGGGCAGTTCGTGTCTTTGTGCTTTTTTTACTTTCCTGCAGCCCAGTAAGCCAAATCCTAGAGTCTAAAAGTTCTGTAGCCTTTTGAAATGAGGCATTGCAATTGCTATTGCACGTGGTTTCTAATCCAGCCACTACTTTTTGAGATTTGTGAGGGTTATAAAAAAAATTAAAAAAATTTGATTGAAGTTGTAAGTTCTGAGATTCGTGCCTGATGGAGAGTAGCCAAAATCTTTTTTCCACAGGCATATTTTGCTGAATGTGTGACGCGATGAAGGGCCCCTGCCATAGTTTGACTTCTTACGATTCATTGAGAAGAAAATTAAGATGTTTATTGTTGGATGTGTTGTAATGACGCTAAATTAGGCGAAATTAAAAATTTTAATTTTGCAAAAGACGTGTAAAATATGCAAGAATGTTTTGAAATTTGTGAAAATTTTTGTGCTTCTGCTTTGTCAATTAATTTAGCGTGCCTTTTTTTGGTCTACACCAATAGGGCATGTGAAAATATCTTAAAAGCATCTTTTTTTTCTTTTTTTTTTTGGGTTAGGTGGAGGGGTAAACCCGATACATATCTATCTATTTACAACTCTTGGCATGGCAACTCTTAACAAATCTTGGGACAACACCTTCCTTAATGATGAAGGAGGGTCCCGAAATTTGTAAACTCCTGGCTGCATTTGTAGACTCATTTTCGCAAGGTGGTCAGCACATTTGATTGCCTTCCCTCCACATATATTGAATCCATTTTCAATACACGAAAGAAGGCGATAATTAATTTCGTTGATAATTAATGTTGTTGACATATCTTTCTACTTGGGAGTGGAAAATATTTAGGTAGATCGGGTTTACGGGTGAGGTTGTGAACTCTGTGGTACACCTAAAGCCATATCCACAAAAAATAAACCCTTCTATCGGTTTCTTGTGGACCCTACATGTACTCTATAGTACAAAAAATAAACCCTTTTATAGGTTTCTTGTGAACCCCACATGAGCTCCATATTATTTTTGATGGATGTGGCTTTAGGTGGATTACAGGATTCACGGTCTCACCCGTGAATCCGGTCCACCGAAATATTTTCCCTTGGAAGCTAAGAACTAGGTCAGTGCTTTGCAAAATATAGTATTGGGATAAACACGCGTCTCTCCATGATCTTTTTCTGTAACTTCAGGAAAGACAAGGAAATTTTTTTTTCTTTTGGTGGGCCGGCGACACACAAAAAAGGGCATTTGGTCTAGTGGTATGATTCTCGCTTAGGGTGCGAGAGGTCCCGAGTTCAATTCTCGGAATGCCCCATCTTTTGAAAGCATTTTTATGAACTTTGGGTAAACACATTTATGATTTTATATGTTTTTTATATTTAGAGATTTGAGCATTGGATACACACTTTTACGTTTTTATATTTAGAATTGCTACATTTCTTCAGGGACCAAAAAAGCAGCACCAGCACCAGCACGAGCACCAAGTCTCTCCATCATCCACAACCTCTTGTAATATATTGCAAATTTCTGGGGTAATGGGTAAATTAATAAACTTAGAGTTGCCTGGGGACAAAATGGGAAATAAAATGACGCTAGAAGGAGGGCTTGAACCTCCGACCTTGTGGTTAACAGCCACACGCTCTAACCAACTGAGCTATTCCAGCTTGTTTATGTGGAGTATTAAAATTTCATATTATTATTATTTAATGAACAGTCAGCATCATTCCTCGCATGTCACATCAAAACCGGTTGCTTTCACCATGTGGCGAACTGAAGATACTAGTCAAATGTGACACCTTGTGTACGGAAGCACTTCATTTCCTCCATATAAAAAATTCCCAATTTTTTTTTTTTTCTTGTCCTTCCAGAAAACAATTCCTGTGTTTCTGAAAAGTTGGCTACACATCTATTTCACGCCACTAATCTCTTTGTTGGGGAATAGCCCTAGCCCACATATGGTTGGATTGTACTACAATAGTACTACTGTGTGATAAAATTTTTAGCTTTTATATTTACTCTGTCATTTGCCCTCAAGTCCAGGAGTGAGTATTGCGTGCACCACGCTTGCCACGTGGCGTGTCACGTGGTGCACTAGAACCAATCACACATCGCCAAATAATACAAGATATGATCCACTATTGCCACATGGCGATAAATTATTGGTTCTAGTACACCACGTGGTAATACACGTGATGTATTGTATACTTTTCCCAAGTCCAGCGCATTGGAAATAGAAACTAGCTTTCGATCTCATATTTGTAATGATTAAATATTTAGATTCCACGGTAATTATTCCCTTTAATGTCTTTGCCGTGAAATGGTCACTTGAATATGCAGTAAGTGATAGTTAGCTTAAAAAGAGAAAAAAAAAAAAGTGTTGTAAGTGATGTAAATTGTAATGGGACAATTTCATGCATATCATTAAAAGAATGACATAACCTATAAATCTTTGGTTTCCAAATATGTATATATAAACACACACACATGAAAAATTTTGTACTTTCAAGACATGGCCAACTTAAAGATGGCTTTACATTGTCCATTAACGACAAGTTCAGTAACATATTTACTTAACTTTAGTTACACTCCAAATACAGATAATGATCGAATTTGTGTACGTATTAAACGTATATTGCTA
Source organism: Mitragyna speciosa (assembly GCA_024721245.1). NCBI lineage: Eukaryota > Viridiplantae > Streptophyta > Magnoliopsida > Gentianales > Rubiaceae > Mitragyna > Mitragyna speciosa. The sequence continues at coordinate 33,475 of JAMWEH010001010.1, read as the reverse complement.
TTGACCATAATACATTTAATGTGTGTGTAATAACAAAACTTAAGATTATTTCAAAAATTGCTTTCATTAGAATTTATTTTACATTTGAAGAATACATATGTAAAAAATTTATGAAATAAAAAATCTGTTAATAGCGGCTAACCCATACTCGTAATATGATTAATAATATTTGTAGTGACAATGATTAAAGAACTTGAGTCAAATAGCTTATAGTTAATTACTTTCATTTCATTTGAAAAATAATGGCCGTTGTATTTCAAACATCAATAATTGGTATCGTTACTAGTGACACTCATTTCCTTAATCCAAACATCCCCTTTGCTATTCCATTTATCATTCCAACATAATCGCCGAAAAAATAAATAATAAAAATTTAAATAGCATGCAATACATGCAAAGCATCCATTCTCAGAAGATAAAAAGAAAATACTACATGATTTTTTGTCACCTTTAATTTAATAAAATATTTGTTTATTTATTTCTCGAGCAATTTTGAATGCATATGCAGTCACAAAGATTATAACTTGGCGAGGACTTTTGGTTTAGAAAATGGGCGGACAAGAGTACCAATTTTTTTAAACTTCCTATGCGAAACCAAGTGGACAAAAAGTTTATAGCTTCAAATTCGAAATATTAGTCAAGTAAGTATGAAATATATAATTATAGTTTTCGTACCTCTTATTTTTTATTACCAGATTTGAAGAGTTCCCTGGGCATTAGTAAAAAGAAAAATTAAATCACTGGACCTTGGACCAGTAGTCAAAAGGAAGGCCTCAAAGGCATTGTCGTGCCACGGTTGGGGATTCGAAGTTACACCCGTGTATTTGGGAGGGAAAGAGAAAAAATGGATTAGAGTTAAGATTAAGGAGTCACTCGTCTAATTATGTGTGTAAGTGTAAAAGGAAGGAGGAGGCCAAAAGGGTAGCAGCCCCCCTTCCAACTTGTAAAAAAAATTTCTTGGAAGTAGAAAATTTTTTATTATTGTATTTTGCCCTCAAAAATCAACTTTGCCCCCCTCAAGCCATCGTCTTTATAAATTATTTAGATTCGGTCTTAATACTTCTAATGACTTGTTAGCTTTTAATAATAAAAAATAATTTGCTAGAATGCGGTTAGTTTTCTTGTTGGCTCTATGATAATGAATATTGATAAAGAAATTGCCAAAACTTTTATTATACACTCAACGGCTTTGATAAAGTCAAAATCGTCACTCAATTTCACATGTCTTATATACTTAAATAGACTTGTAAACATGATAGTATTTTTGTACATGTTAATTATATAAATAATTTAATTATATTTGAATTTTTTATGACATCTATCTTCACATTACTTTTTTAAATATATTTTACTTGACTGATCAAACCTTATACTAACCCCAAACTCAAATTTTTGGCTCCGCCATTTTGTGTGTGACAAAAAGTGTAGGGTATTACTCAGTACACCCAAGATAAAATACGTTGTAAAACAAATCGTTGATGATTAAAAAAAAATAAAAGGAAAAATCCATTAAAAACGTGTAAGTCACGTGATTTTGATCGGACGGATGAGTTGCCGTCGCGTTGGTTTCATTATTGGCCCCCTTACGCCATAACCAGTTAACCACAAGGACAAAAGCGATATAGGTATACATATACAAATATACAGATAAATACGTACAAGCAGGCACAAATTAATACGTTTATCCATAAACAGGTCTGAGGCAGGCGTATAGTGCAGAATCGAAGAAGGAAGAAGAACATTTTGCGACACAGGAATCGGCATCAATGACAGAGGACAATTTACCTAGGGTTTCGTCTTCGGAATCCGCCGATTCTTCATCGGCGGCGAAGCAGAGGTGCTTAATTTTCTGTATCTCCATATTAAGATGTCCTAACTTCATAATTTATCTCATAAATAGCTTTTGGATACTAATTCAGCTATGTTCAACTTTGATTTGTGCATGCATGAATTTTGAAATTTCTTAAAAGGCTCAATTGAGCTAGGGAATATGTTCCGTTGTTGCTGGATGAGGTTTATAGATTGAAAGAAGAAAATTATTGTGTAATTTGCTTATTATTTTAGTCTTTGACGGAACTCATGTTGGAATTTTTTTTTTTGGCTTTTATATTGGAATAATGGTGCCTTATTATTTTTAGTTCCTAAATTTGGGAATTTAAGATGCAGATTCGTAGAATTAGTAAGGAATTTCATGACAAGGCAATTGTAACTTTCTGACTAGGATAACTGGCTGTTTACTAGCATTAAAATTGTGAGACTTGGTTTTTTACTGTTAGAAATAGGACTGTATTTTCTTCCTCAGTGTTGATTTTCGTATGTGCAATCAAAGAGCTGTTTTCACAGCTTACCTCCAGCCTTTTTTTTTTTTTGGTTGTGTGTGTTTCCCCCAGCGCCGGGGGGGGGGGGGGGTGAAGAATAAAAGCTAAATAAATTAATAAAAGAGAGAAAAAGAAAGAGTTGAAGGAAACAAAGGAAAAAGGGATCAACCATGAATCTGCACAATTTCTATAGCTTTGTCAATTTGTGGTTATGGTTGGGTGCGTGATTGGAAGGAGCTTCAAGCAGTTATTGCCATGGTGGTGATTGTAACTTTTCTAAAGTTTATTTTGCAGAAAAAAGAGGAAGTGGGATCAGCCTGCCGAGTCTTTGGTTTCAGCTGGAGTAGCAGTTCCTGGACTTATTGCACTACCAAACATGGGATCCCTTTCTGGAATCACATTGCCTGGTGTAGCTACAATTCCTGGTGCTTCTTTCTCAAGTCCTCTTACTACTAGTGCCACAACATTTCCGCCTGTTTCACAGGTCCCTTTACCGCAACATGCTATTGCCATTGCCCAAAAATTAATTCAAGTAAGGCAACAGAGAGGTTGAGCTGTTTTTCTTCCATGACCACGTTTTCTTATTGATAATTTGTTGTACCTTAAGTTTAGCCTTATACATTAAGTCGGATTAAGCTATTGTCTGCTTAACTGGGCACTAATATTCATCTGTTTAACTTTCCATCGTAAATAAGATTAGCGTCGAGTTATTGATTTCCTTTTCCTCTTAGGCTCTGTTTTGCTGGGCTGAAAACTATATGTACTGAAAGATGGTTTATTTGATGCTAAATGCCAGTTCAAAGAAATAAGTTTAGTTACCTTTCATGGACAATGATCACTTCCAACACTATTGACGTGGAAACTTATTGGTGGTAGTGAAAAGTTGGTGTGGCAATAATGTTTGATGACGTTCCAATAATGATGAAGGAATTGGAGGATTTCTGAGCATAGGATTAAAGGTCCTGGGCTCTTCTGTTCTCCATCCCGCTTTGGTAGGGGACAAAGGGAGGAAGAGGTGTCAAGGTTATTGGTGGATACTAATAAGTAGGAGCTAGCTTAGATACCAGTAATGAGTGCTGGGTGTTTTGTCTATCTGTGTTGCAAAGAGTAAGACTTCATTTTAAAGGATAGTTGAGATCATGTTAGAATGGCCCAGAAGTGTAGAAGGAACATCTCAATGTGGGACGAGGATTAACTGTATCATGTTGCCAAAATAGACAAGAGTTCATTTGCTCTTTCAATTATAAAGACAATTCAGTATTCTTTTTTTGTTGCAAATCTCTGTGGAATTGTTATCGTTGTTGTAAATTGACATTTGATTTTCATTGTGTCCCAACTAATATGTCTGACATGTGATATAATCGTGCCAATGTAGCCTAAGATCCAAGATGAACTGATAGCACGAGAAATTGTTATTAATGATGCTGACTCTAGTGTGCGCTATAAGCTCACAAAGCGCCAGACCCAGGAAGAGGTAATGTTTTATTGCTCCAAAATTTTTAATGTTTGATCGAAGGGATTAAGAAACATTGAATACTTTTTCTTTATCATTAATAAGTAGTTGACAATTAAGAAATATTTTTCCACCTGCAGATTCAGAAGAGCACAGGTGCCATCGTAATTACAAGGTTAGTAGCTAGCTGTAGCTTTCTTGAGGACCTATCTGTTTTTCTTTTTGCTTCATGCATGATGCAAGTGACAGATGAACTCTGCAGGGGCAAGTATAAACCCTTGAAGGAACCTACTGATGGTGAAAAACCATTGTATCTTCACATATCTGCCGGGGCTCATGTGAGTATTTCTATTGCAATTCCATTTTAGAGTAATCAATTCCCTGAGGTCTATGAGTAATCGGTTCCAATTTTTAAGTGTATGACGTTCACACAAACAGCTTTTCAGTGCCAGTGCAGATGGTACTATTGTGTACTTTTTGTGGTCAGGATTTCATGGAAGTGAAATGGATTGATTTATTAATCTCATTATTAAAGTTCAACTATTCCTATGACTTAAACCGTTTCAAACTCCTAAAGTTGTCTCAATAGTGTGCTAGGCCAAAAGTTGTTAGAATGGAAGAATTAGTTCCTCTGTTGGTGAATGTACATTATTATTCCTGAATCAGAGATGGATCAGAAGGTGTTTTGTTTATCTGTTTACAATTATAAATGAAGAATCCTTTTACTTTTGGAAGAGGTCTATCGTTTTGGTATCCATTTGCCAAAATGTTGCGTTGTCTTAGGTGATTTGTTTATATTACTAAACTTTAGGTGATTGTGCTTATGGTTAATTCTTTTGCTTGCTTCAGTTGGAAACAACAGCAGAACGGATCAAAGCAGTTGATCATGCAGCTTCAATTGTCGAAGAAATGCTCAAGCATGGGCCTTCCAGCAATACCGTGAACGTAACAATACATTTATTTATAATTTTGAAATCTATTGAAAGATGCAGCCCCAAGAAATTTCATGAACACAGTTGTCTTTTTTGATCAGGTCAATCACTCACTAAGTGCCCGCGTGCTTTTGGGCTTTGAAGCAGATCCCTCTTTAAATATCGCTGCTCGAATTCGTGGACCAAATGTAGGTTCCTAGTTCTTTTTCTTCTTATTTCCTTGTTGTGGTTCTCCTCCCCCTGATATCATCTCCTTTAAATATGGTTGAAAGTTTTCGTCTCCTCTTTTTTTTTTGTCTGCTACTTGCTGCATGGTGAAAGAATCTAATGTTTCAAGCTCTCTCTGACATCTCCAAACAATTGGGAGAGATTTTTTTGTTGCTGCTTGTTGGCTTTTGTTTATGCAGGACCAATATGTAAATCACATCATGAATGAAACAGGAGCAACAGTTTTACTAAGAGGACACGGTTCAGGAAATTCTGAAAGCACACAAGATGATGGTAGTTATTTACGTCAATTAGTTATAGTTTTCTGCGTTGTTTGGTACTCATTATCCTTAATGTTTCTTAACTCTGGCTTTTACTCTGATCCCAGAAGATAAACAACCGTTGCATTTACTTTTGTTAAGCAATAATCTGAAAAGTCTTGAGCATGCTAAGCTTCTTGCGGAGAACCTTTTGGACACAATCAGTTCAGAGTGTGGTGCATTGAGGTAAGTGGACATAATTAGCCTTTTCTAGTTCTGAATAACATTAAACAAGAAGTGAGATCGCTAAAGGAGAGCTCTGTGCAGTAAAGCAGTCAACCCCAACCTGTTAAACCTTGTCATATGCAACTTAAGTTGGAGATGACATATTTGCTTCTTGTGTCATGTTACCGATCTTTAAACGGGAGAAAAGCAGCTTTTTTTTTTTTTCCCTTTATTAGTCATTTTTTTTTGTAGTGTTTTCAATAAATTTTCATAATTTACTGTTATTTTGTGAAATAAAAAGTTTGTTAGTGCTTGTCAAAGAGAATAACTTCTCGTTGTGCTGTATTTCAAAGGGTTTCCTCATCTAAAGTTTATGGTGCTGTTCCTCCGCCACCACAGTTACTCACTGGAGTTCAGAGTTCCTTGGATGAGTCAAAGCCAAATACTGTACCACCTACTAGCTTGACTGCATCAGCTGTGGGGTCCATTCCATCAACAGCTTCGTCAATCACGGTTCCTGGTGCGTTCAATATTGCTTCTCAATGGCCAGTACCACATATTGGATGCTCAAATACTGAGTGTGAGCAGTCTCAATCGATCACAGGAGGTTATTCGCAGTCTTCATTGACTGCTGGGACAAGCTATAACGGTTATGGTGGAATATATCCCCAAGCAACCCCATTGCAACAAGTTGCTTTAGCCCTTAGGCAGTCAACTTCACCAGTAACTGCTCTAGTAGCCGCTACTATTACAACTGCGAGCACAGCATCATATGCCAGTTCATGTTCTTCATCGGAGAAGGATAAGCGTTCTTCACAGAAACGAAAGTTTCAGGAATTACCAGCAATAGCTAAAGACCTGGCAAAGCCCAACCAGGTATTGCTGCGCATTTTTCAGTTGCTAGCTGCTCCCACTACACTTGAGAGTTCAAGTTTAAGCAACCCCCACCTTCCCCCACTCCCCCCATCCAAGGCCCACAAAAAAAAAAAAAGGGAGCAGCAGCGGGAGGGGTCCAAGAAGATAATAAAGAAAATTGAACTGCTCTAACATTATTTTTTGCATCATTACATGTATATATGTGTTTCCTTAGTATGTAGTAGTATTATCAAATACAATGATATTTCTTTTCTCACTTTACTACTTCTTGTTCCAGGTATTTTCTCTGACCTTGTATGAAGCTAACAGGCCGATACTGGACCTGTGTAGGACGTTAATGTGTTTCACAGGGCTTCTTGTTGTGGACATGGCATGGGTTGCAGTATTCCGATCCATTTTTTTTCCTCTGGCCCGAATTAAGATTGTGTTCTTCTCTGGCACACGATCGGGAATTACATATACATGTCTTTGTTTGTGGATCATGCAGTTGTTTGCATTTGCTTCTTTTTAATTTCTACAGACTGTTCATAAATGTTAAATCTGGTAGTTTTCTGGTTCATTTCAGTCGTAGCCTCTCCTCAATTGAGGTTGACATTTAAACATGTCCATATCTTTGGGTCTATTTTCATTGCTACTGTGATCCCTCATTTTAAATCTGGCTTTCTTGGTGGTAACTACACTAAAAAAATACGATACTGTTTCACAACTTACATTAGTTTTAATGAAGTCCTATGGGTAACCTGGTTTTATGCCCATTACATTCTGTCACTTCGATAGTTTCTGTGGCTGCTTCTATGTGTACATGTATTCTCTCTTCATATGCTGATGCAGGAGCATTTGATCAAGAATTCAATGTGTTATAAAGCGCTTCTTATATTTTGTTTCTTACTGCCACATTTTCTGCTAATATTAAGGATCTATTCCAAATCTTTCCAGAAAATGTTGCAGGGTTCAGAACTTGCAAAACCATTTGAACTAACCTCAGATGTAGGTGGAAAAGATATTAAAAGGTTGGTGCAGCCGACAACAAGTGGAATGCCTCCGAACCCTCCAAGAACAATGGCCCCACCACCAATGCCGCTGCCCCCACCAAAATTCACTTCTTCGTCCACACCCGGAGTACATGGTGGCAAAAGCATTCACAAAGAGCAAAAATCTGAAAGTGTACCAGGTACTTTCATGAATTCTTTCACCTTGGTGTCTATTTTGCATTTAGATTGTGGCTATGGAGACGGTTACTTGTGGATCTACGCAAGAGGTTTCTTCTTGAAATTTCAGGAATTTAAACCTGAGATTTATGCATTTCAAGGTTCCGTGAAATATCAGTGTGCTTGTACTTCTTTTGAATTTTTGTTTTTGAGTTGTTTCTTGTTTTCCAAATTTTCGACTTCAGATACCTTAATCAAGTTGATGGAATATGGAAATGAGGATGATGATGATGATCTTGATGAGCCTATTGAAGAACCCCTCAAAAGAAGCTCCAGTACTTCAGTGACTCCAAAACCATTCTGGGCTGTCTGAACTGTGGCCACATAATGTTTTTGAAGGTGTAGGATCTGATGTAGAATTTCATTTTTGTAATGCTAAAATTTTAATATGCTGTATTTTTCTGTGCAATTTAGTATAGGTCTGTTCATTCATTTGTTGGAAGTCTCGAGGATCTATTGTTCCTAGGCTCTTTTTTTTTTTAATTTTTGGGTATGAATACATTATACACTACTAGCTTTTAATGGGGACTGCAATTTTACTTCTGGGGAGGTTCTTGGAGTGAATTTGTGGACGAAGACGAGGCTGCAAAATTTAGACTTAAAACAAACCACCAGCTAAAGAAACTGAGAGATCCCGTGGTGCTAAACGAGATCAACATGCGACACACTTTTCGTGCTGGTACTTGTCCACACTTTTCAGTTCGGGAGAAATTGGGCCTGGCTCTTTTTGCTATCCTAATCCAGTTTTTCTCTGTTCGTCAAAATAAATTTTACCATTTTTATCCCTTTAAATGCAAGATCGAGAGCAGTTTTATTGTCAAATTATATATTGTTTAAATAAATTGAAAGGGAAAGATCAATGGTTTTTTCTTCTCGTTTTTTTATTAATTTGGAACAAAACTTGGGAAATGTTAGAGAGTAATTCAACATTACACTTGCAAGGGAAAGATCAGTTGGTTTTTTTTTTTTTTTTTTTTTCATCTTTTTTTCTAATTTTTATGTATCTGGAAAACAAAAGGGAGCAAGTAGAAATATTAGAGAGTAAATTGACATTACAAGTCCGCTCGGTTCGATTGGATGTAAAATTTAGAACGTTTCCATCAGAAATATATTCCAAACAAAAACCTTTGCCAATGAAAAGTATCCTCTAGTTTGTCTTGTTTGGTAAAAGCTTTTGAAGATATTTTCTATCACTGCATGTGTCCCGCTACAGGTCTTTCCAACGCACCAGCCATTACTAGCCCCTTTCACCACCATTATCAAAGTCCGCCACCTACTCAACCATTCAAGTTAGGCCCCCTCAGCCTTCAAATCTCGAGATCCAACCTTCTCTCAATCGTCATGTATTGTGATGGAGAATGATGTTCCTCCAAATCTAAGCAGCCTTAGCTGCCAGGTGAGGAATCATCATCGTACCATGCAGATCCCAAAAACACACAGACGCAGAGAAAATAAGGAAAAGGAACGACAGTCGTCAGTCCCGCCTAAACTTGTAAAATACTTACCAAAAAGAAATGGAATCACAGCACAAAACCCATTTCTGCCGTTCCCTTCTCTTCTCTTCATGCAAAAAAAACCAGAATCATGTGCAAGAATGTAAAGCGAGTGAAACAACCATTTACACAGTAAAATTTGAATACCCTGCAATGCCATCACACCAAATGTAATCATAGGAAGAACTGCAACGGGTGCTTTGTTCCAATGTATCATCAGAGGTACACAGCAGCCGAGGCTAGAGAAATTACCTCCAACACAACTTAAAAATCTTTACAAGTACCAGGTAAGATAAATCACGAATCACTAGTTAGAAATTTTGATAAATAAACCGGAAGGGGGGCCAAAACACAAGAAGCATTTAACACCTTCATCCAGAATGGTCCAGTTTTTCAACTGATGAACTTTGAAAAAGCATCTGCATGCCTAACAGTACGTGAGGAGGAAGGAGCGGGGGGCGGGGGGAGATAAGCTTTATTTGGATCATCTTTAATTTTTTCACACTAGCACTAGATTTGTGTACAACCAGAGGTTCTTGCATGGCTAAAGAAAGAACTTTCAACCTCTTGTGTTGACATAATCATTGGGCTCGTCATTATCATCCTTGTAATTTCCATCAACTGAATCTTGGCCAAAGTCTTCATCAAGAGTATCTGTCTCCCCTTGATTGCCGCTCAACTGTTCCTGAGGTGCGGTATTTCCATCATAACCTTGGCTACCTTGATTAGGCAGATCACTGCCAAAGCACTTATTACCTCCATCAGCGCCAAAATTTCCAATGTTCCCATCACCTGATCCACTTCCATAATTGTTGCCACCAAATCCATCAACCCTGACATCGCCAGCAGCATATTGGTTACTGTTTCCATAGTTTCCACCACCACCTCCATATCCGCCGCCACCATATCCGCCGCCACCTCCATAACTGCCGCTTCCATATCCGCCACCACCTCCATAACTGCTATTTCCACCACCATAATTATAGCCACCGCCACCACCAAAACCACCATCATACCTTGGAGCCCGAGGCCTGTCGGTGGCATAATTCACCCTTATCCGTCGGCCATGAAGATCCTTACAGAACATAAGACATATTGTTAGTTAAGTTGCTAGAAATTATGGTAGGTAGATCTTTCACCTTAAACAAAAGATTTTATAGACAACATGCAAACTAGCTTCAGAGTGGAATATGTAAACGCAATGTCACAACAAGAATTGACGCAGATTTGGTTCAGATAAAATCATCAGCTAAGGACATGCTGATTACAAAGACATTCTGCTAATATCAGGATACAACCTTATCCAAAGTTCTTTTTCTCAGGTTATTATTCATCAACTATAATCGTCAAAACAAATCTTTAAGATTGCCTCTTTGGGGATACGGAACTCAACCATTTAATCAATCAGGCATCTCTATGCTTCATTTAGACAATTGATTTATAATCCTCCAAATAATATCTCTTTCTATTGCAATCATCCAACTCAAGCATTCTTGTCATTCATTTTCAATAAAGTGCACTCATGCTAAGTTCTACAACAATAATATGCACTTATCACAAAAGTATTATGCACGATGATAATTGCTCATCATAAAGAGAAAAATTCACACAACATTTGCTTGGACCCCACCCAAAAAGGGGGAAAAAAATGAAGGAACATAACAATGACAGGAAACATTAGTACCTGGCCATCAAATGCCTGAATTGCTCTTGAAGCTTCCTCACTGGAGGTATAACTTACAAAGCCAAAACCCCTAGACCTTCCAGAGTCACGATCTGTGATAATTCTAGCTGTAAGAAAAGCGAATAAATTAAATATATACTAAATAAAATCTCCATGCTTGACAATATTACTACTGCGATTGTCAATGAATTTCTCAGGCAGGATCTAAATATTATTCCAAGAATCATTTGTGTCAATTTTCTTCATCAAGCTTCTTTGCTACAGTACTAACAAATGAAAACAAACATGGAACTTGAGAGCAGAAATTATATCACGATACATGAGCTCTTATAAATGAAAATTATTCCTAAAGCTACCGAGATCTAATTGGGCAATCTGAATCTTCAAATAAATCTCAATTTGCCCATAACATTTACTTGTTCGCAAGATTATAAGTTATTTGCGTTGAAGAGGTCAGACAAGTATATCAACGTGAAAACATTATAAAGGTGCAAGCAAATTGCTGAATACCTTCAATAACTTCACCATGTTGAGAGAAGGCTTCCTTCAAACTCGTCTCATCCGTGTTGTAAGAAAGTCCTAAAGCAAGAAAACATAAATTAAAGTAACGTGGAAAAGGCAGCAGCAAGAAGAATGATAAAATAAAAAAAAGATGTGATCATTGAACCTCCAACAAAGAGCTTTGAAGATGACATGCTTCTTATAGTCTGGTAAAGTGACGAGTTGGAAGCAGAGAATTCCAAATTAATATGCTTGCTCATTCTCTGTCTAAGCACATTGCCGATTCTATTGACAAAAGCCATGTCTACACCTAGAAGACAATACACAGGGCCACTGCCATTACTTCTCAATATACCATCCCTCAGAACAAGAACAAGAGCAATAAACAAATTGAACTCCACAACAATTAAACAATAGAGGGCTACATATTATATGTGGAAACATTAAGATTGAAATTCAAATAGGAAAAAGCATTCGCAATATAATTTTAGTTACATAGTATTCACAAATTACTGGTGGCACCTCAAAGACTGCTCAGAGATAACCCCAATTACCACCATGGGACAACATAAAACAAACAAAGAAGCAAACTTGGAGAATATACATCAAATCCTCTTCACATAAGTCAATAAAATTGCCTTCAATTCTTTCAATCGAGCCGAAACAAAACATGATAGGTCTACCAACAATATCATACAGAACAAGAAATAATGAATACAACGTCTAAAGAAGCCAAAATTAAAAATCCCTCACCAAATAAGAATTCTCATATACACAACAAAAAAAAAAAAAAAAAAAACACAAAAGAACACATTTTTACGAACGGACAAACCATATTGCTAACACGCAAATTACTTAATCAAATATATAAAATTACTACAACCAATCATTTTAATCAGGAAATACACATAAAAATCAACTAGCCAACAAGAGGGTACGATCATATCTAAAATCTTCGGATAAATAACAATGACAATAACAATAAAACCCTAAACAAGCTTAAAAATGGCTATTTAAGTGGACTAAACGCCCGATGGGAACAACAAAAAATCATTATTCTAGAAATTTCTTACTATAAAAATGGCAGCCCAAAAGTCCAAAAGGAAAAGAAAAAGGGTGGTTAGGGTTTTAGCGAGAAGACGATGAAGGCGGAGGAGGGATGACGGAGGAGACCTTTAATTTAAATGAAGTGGCAGCTGTCTATGCTCCCTCTCTCTCTCTGCGAGGGTTTTAGGAAATTTATTGTTTTAAGGATTTATTCGAGTAAAGTGCGAGGGATGCTTTCACCGTTGATCAAAACTAGAGGGGTCCATGTCCGTTGGATTGCCAGAAAATCACGAGGTCAAAGTCAAAGATTCCTGTTTTCATGAATTTTAACGAAAATGAAAATCATTAAAATAAAAAGTTAATGATTTATACACTCTAATTTTTAATACCTATCCTCCCATTTTTATTTTTTTATAAGATTTTAAATTTATATTTCATCTAAAATACCTCCAAATTAATGAAGTTCTAAGTTTATATCACATAATAAAAGACAAAGAGAGGATTGTATGCATCAAAAAGTAAAGTACATAAATAATTTCTCAAATAAAATATTTGTCTATTAAGGTTAAAAATTGAAAATTACCCATAAAGTTTTCAGAACTAATCTTTTGATTGCATCAATGATGAATTAAGTAAATTTTAATGGCTTATGTCACGTGTATTGTATACATTACTAGTATGTTAAAGTCCTAGTTTTTTGTTGCATAGGATAAATTCTAGTATTATAAATTATAATACTAGAATTTTATTATAATTTATAGTAAAATTTAGTGCATAATGATGGGATTTAAATTTATATGCAAAGAAAAACTTAAAGATTGACCACAGTTTCACATTAAAAGTGAAAGAAAGGAAGCAGAAACTGTTGTTCTACATGGAAATCTGTCAAGAATTGTAACCTGGTTGCTATCCTTCAAGAATGGGAGTGTATCCCTAAAAAAAAAATTAAAAAAATGGGAGTATATTGTCAAAGAATGGGGGCAGAAGTCATACTAGTAGTATACAGTTAAACTATTTTCTTTTGTACATTTTGGGCCTTATCAGGTGTAAAAGTGAATCCAACTTCGATTTTTTTTTTATTAAACCTATACTACAAGCTGGGAATCTAACTGTGCACTATACAGTTGGGGATAATTACACAAACCTCCCTTGAGGTTTATGACAATTGCAGACAGTACCCCTCAGGTTTGGAAAATTACACTTACCTCCCCTATTTTCATTGTTTGGGTAACAAAATGATGACATCAGCAGCAAAATTACATGAATTTCCAAATTTACCCTCTTGGTTTTACGTGAAAGATTTTTTTCTCAAGTAACTTTGTCAAAAATATAAGACCAAATTTTTTGTTTAAAAAAAATTTAATACTGTCTTCACTCACCAATTAAAGAAAAAAAAATAACACCTCTACCATTACCATGAATCTAAGAGTACTATTCAACATCACCACCAAATTGTGGAATCAAAGTCACCAATATATTCAACATCAATCAACTTTAAAAAAAAAAAGGAGAAAAAACACGTCTATTTTTTTGCCAATTACAACTACTGAATAGTTTGAAAAAAAAAAATCTTTACTCTTATTTTGTTCTTTTTATTAAATTCTCTCAAAAAAATAAAAAAAGCATTGTCGTATAAAAAAAAAAAGCATTGTTGTAAAAAAAGTATTGTTGTAAGGGTATTATAGTCCTTTTGCATAGTGAGGGGAGCTAAGTGTAATTTTCAAAATCTGAGGGGTACTGCCTGCAATTGTCATAAACCTCAAGGGAGGTTTGTGTAATTATCCCATACAGTTGAACTATTTTTCTTTTGTACATTTTGAAAGGGGATAATTACAGAAACCTCCCCTGAGGTTTCTGACAATTTCACTTGGCACCCCTTAAGTTTCAAAAATTACACAAACCTCCCTTACATTTATTGTTTTAGTAACAAGACCTCCCCTATCAACATAAGTTTTAAATGAAAATCCAATTTTGCCCTTCTTAATCTAAAAACCAAAAAAAATAATATATATATTTTTTACCACTTGAACTACCGCCACCAACTTCATGAACACCGCCATTAGCAACCACAAAACAATCTCACCAACACCGGTACACCACTGCCAACTAATCAGGAAAATAAAAATAAAAAATTCATCTTGTTTTTACCACTTGAACAACAACCACTACCACCACCATATCACGCTAGCTCCATTTTTATCAGTTACCACCATCACAAGCAACCGTATTATAGAGGCAAAATTCATAAATATTCCCTAGCAAGACATCCAAATCTATTTACCCAAAACCAATTATATATTAGTAACTTTGTAACTTCCAAACCCTAAATTCATAAATCAATTTGCAAATAATAATAAGAATAATAAGTCAAGGGTTATTATAGTCATTTTAAGTGGCCAGGGGAGGTTAGTGTAATTTTTCAAACCTTAGGGGTGCCAAGTGAAATTGTCAGAAACCTCAGGGGAGGTTTCTGTAATTATCCCTTTTGAAAGTGAATCCAACTTCGATTTTTTTTTTTTAAACCTATACTACAATTGGGGAATGGGACCCAAGTATACAGTTAAACTATTTTTCTTTTGTACATTTTTGAAAGTGAATCCAACTTTGATTTTTTATTTATTTATTAAACTTACACTGCAATTGGGGAATGAGGCTCTGTGGAATTCGAATCCCCGACCTCTGAGCTCTAACCGCTTGACTTTTTATTCGTTCCTAATCCAACTCCGACTAAAAACAACTTAAAGAGTATAATTCTGTAGTAATAGAAGTCTGATACGGCAACAAGCAATGTATGTGAACTCGTGTAGCAAATATTTTCAAATTAGAGACTTATTCAGAGAGATTGCTAAAAAGGCTAGTGTTGGAGACAAATACACTAATTTTTTATGTGGCATTTTCTTCCCAATTTAACTTGAGGATGCAATGCTGGCGTTTTGCAGCAATTCACCACACAAATTGTGAACTTTAAACAACTACTCAATTAGACCAATGATTTTTTATGCCATCTTTGTTACTTTATCTTGACTCATACAAAGGTTTCTCAAACATGGAAAAGACTTTCATAATCTTATTTTTATGCACTACAAGACTAATGCCAATCTGCATCACACACTGTCTGGACTCCTGCAGGGCCTACAAGAAGCAATTTCTGGATTAGATATGGGTATCATTTAGCTGGTCGGTTTATTTCGGATGGGAATGTAGATCTACTTTAGGACCGCAATATTATGAAGGACATGCCACAATTTATCTACAGGTTCATAAAAGATAGTACAACGAAATGAAGCAGCGTTATTCCATGGAATCCTTAGTGAGGGTACACAGACTATATGTACGCCAATTTTGCATTTTGCTACTGAGTTACAGAATGTACCAGACTCCAGTATCACATGCACATCATAACCAGCTTGTAGTGTTGCATACAGTCTTATTAGAACTACAAAACGAGCATACTTTCTTTTTCTTCTTTTTTTTTCCCCCAAAAAACTTCGATAAGTGCAGTTCTACAAGGATCAAGACATTGTTCTTCCCACTCTTGTGTGAACCCCTCTAGCTTTAGCATTTAGAAACATAAATAAACAAGACGCACATACACAAACAAAAGGATCCATTGACTGAAACTGTTGAAATCTAGGCACATATGTAACTCAATGTGATGTGAGATACATTTAGAACATCTCTAGAAAAGCACAACAGCCACACAAGCTGTGGCCATATTCCGTAGTACACTTGCTCACAATATAAAATTTCAATTTTGAGTATCAAGCTAATATAAATGTTACAAAATTGAAATCCTCAGTTTGTAATGATCAGATGGACAAGCTACAAAGATTCTACATCCGTTTGCACGCTATGAACTCCCTTAATCAACACAGTTCTTTAATTATTTCCTATGGCTACCATGTAAAGATCTTGGAGATCCTTCGAAGAAATCCAAGAGATAATTTTCTAAATCATCAGCACTGTACTTGATGTGCTTTTCACTAACGTGGTTAATATTTCTTCCAACAAATGTCCGATAAGCCTGTATTACCTTGAGGGATGTTGAGATTCGAAGATCTTCTCGAAGCTGGCTATCAGGAATACACCAACCAGTTTGGCTCTTATACACCTCCTCAAAAGCTTGATAAAAGCTCTGCAATCTCTCTTTGAGAAGTGTTCTTGAAATAGAATTTGAACCAGGATGATGTATCCCTTCATCCCTGAGCAAGGAAAGGATAGAGCTCCAAGTAGCTCTCTCATAGTTCATTGCATGCTGCTGGAATTTCCAATTGTGCTTGCGAATCCATTCATCACCTAGTATATTCCTTAACTCTGAGCTCTTTGCCTTTTCAGCCATGTAATGGATGTTGTTCATCAGAAAAAGGTGCCGCAGTGAGTCATCCCTGTATAACTTGGATTTATCTTCCAGATTGCATTCCAGAATTGAAAGGAGAGATCGAAAATGCAAAGCCACTGGGGAAGCAAAAGAGCTTACACTGCTGCTATCATCCTCTCCACTAACTGGACTTGTGTCCGGTGAAGTGGAAACCTGATCTTCCTTCTCCTGGTCCTTCAGGAGAACATCAAGGGTCTTGCCATAATCTGCAAGAGTTTTAATGTAATTCATAACATACCTAGTGAGATGGTGGATTCCACCACCAGGAAAAGCATTGGCTGATATATTTGTTGCAACAGCATTCTCAAATTCAAGAAAGGTCGCTTTTGCACAGTCTCCCAATCTCCTTAAAACGTCCTGGCACTCCATTTTAACACAAGATTCAGGGTCACCCAGATACAAAGCATCAATATCTGTCAAAAGATCTTCAAGCACCTCGTGCATGTCAAGAATCCGAATCAACTTTTCTGGTTGATGGGGACCAATAGCTATTGCTTCACCAAAATTCAGGAGCTGCAATATTGAAGCTTTTGATGATTCAACAAAACACGCCCAGCTAACTGAGTCAAGCTCCCCAAAAATCTGATCACTCAGCCATCTTTCACTGGCAAGATAAACACGCACAAAAATCTTCATAGCACGAATCCATCTCCTGATTTTTGAGTTCAATGTGTTCCATTCCATCTTCAGTACATCCTCAATACTGAACTTCTCCACTTCAAGGATGAAGAGGCAGTCATCAAGTGCATCTTTACGTACACTAACATAAGCCTGAGAACATTCCCTCCCATAATTGGAAAAAAACATCAAACTGGCAATAGATTTGAGGTCAGGAATTACATCCGGATGCACCAATTCAATAATATATTCCTCTGAGCCTCTGCTGATACTGTCCCTCTGCACCACATCCTCCAGTGATTCATCCCCGAAGGAGACGATGGAACCATCATCCACCGTTTCATCTTCACTAGAGCGAAAAGACATATGTTCAGGCTCAAAAGGTTGCCTGTTCTGAACAAGTAGATGCTTCAATTCCTCCTCAAGCCTAACCATGGCAGTCTGAAGAATTTCATGAGCCCTTTGCAAAAACCTTTCTTCTTCACTATCTTTGGCAAGATTCAAACTTTCCAAACTCTCTGTCAACTTACGAGCTTCATCAACCGCCCTCAAATACTCATAAGGTTCATCAGGGCCACAATCCCATATCATAGATTGACTTTCCTCCCATTTCATAACTTTATCTTGCAGTCTATTTAGCTGCTCCTCAACTTTAGAAATTCCCTTTTCCTCCTCATTCCCCTCTCTCTCCTCCCATTCTGCCTCTTTTTCACTAGCTCTAGCTATAGTAGATAATTGGATGCCAAGATCGGCCAAAATTTTCCTTGCATCATTAGTCAAATTCTTTTGGTCTCTAATGCTTTCACTATGTTTTGAGCTGCAGCAATTAAGTTTTCTTCTCCTTCCACGACCGGGGAGGTAGGCTGACAATCACCCATGACTTGCAAGTTACAACAATATTTCAAGACCACAATAACAAGTCCCAAAAACCCGGAATAAATCTTAATTTCCTAGAAACAAATTAAAACTACTTCTGCAGCTCGAGAAAAATTCAATCTTGAAATGAATTCAACCAATCACACCTACCAAATACTAACCAATCAATTCTCAAATTTGTGTAAAGATTGAAAAGAACAGCAAGCACAAGAATATAACTGATAATCTTGAGGGGAGACGAAGCAAAACCAAAAAAATAAGCAGAATCCAACAGAAAGGAAGAAAAATCCAGAATTATGAAAAATCTGCCGATCGTTAATACCAAAAAAAAAAAAAAAACCCACAAAAATGTGCAGAATTTGCAGCTGTTCGAAGTATTATACCTCGTGTTCCCAAGAACAAGAATTCAAAGAAACAAAGCAGTCTTGAAGAGAAGTGGAAGACTGAATCAGCAGCAGATATGATTGCAATACTAGTAGAAAAGGAGAAAGTTGTAGAAGTAGATGTACATGTGTCCCACCTACGTTCAGTGTATGAAGCCAATAATAGGGAGAAATTTGAGCGGAGCGGAGCGAAGCGTGGTGGGACTGGGAATTGTAGAGATAAATAGGAGTAGCAGTTTTGGGCCGCCCCTTCAGAAGTTTCACGCTATCATCCTGCTAAAACTTCGTGCAAATGGCCGACTTTTTACATTTCTATGCAATCTTGCTCCTTTGTCCAATAAATTTGAAATAAATTTCGAATGACGTATTCTTGAAACTCAAAATATTAACAAATTCTAGAAAATCTATTTAGTTTTTTTATTATCAAATTGTTTATTGTACATGGACACTAGATAAATTTTCATCAAATCTATTTATCTGTACATCAAAACGTAATAAGCTTTCGTTTTTCTGGTGCTATACAATTTAAAATTCAAAGTTAAAATGTTTGTGTAAACAAGTTAAATTTATTTAGAATGAAGGTACACTTTTTAAATCATTTGTTACTCATCTAGCATTGTGTGTTTTAAATCTATCAATGTTGCACAATATGTTTGCTTTTGGGTACACTAAAGTAAATCCAAATTATTTTACCATTTGAAAATTAATAATTGTGATTGACCCACGTTAGCATTGTTTTTGTTTTCTTAAACTAGAAAAGCCGCCTTTGTTGTTGTTGGTCGAAGTGTCTTTGACTTTGTATATTGGATGGAAAATACATGGACTTAATCTTGATCTGGTTGCTGACTTTGCTGTTGCTGGTAAAATACGCAATTGATGGATATGAATTCCCCTCGTCTTCTCCATTTTTTCTTTGTTGCTGACCTCCTTGTAAGAGTACTTGTAGAATAGAACTTTTATTAATCGTAACATTTATTCAGATTTATGACTTCATATACATACGTTTTATGCACGAGTTTAAGGAATTCTTTGTTCATTATACATACTATATAATAGTTTGTAAATAAGCAATTAAAAATGTATGATAGATAGTAACGTGTAGAGAAAATGATTTTTTTTTTCTTGAGATAAAGTTGGTTATGAAAGGGGCAAATGTGACAATAAATGCAATATTTAAATGGTTGCTTTAATATTGAAATGCATTTTAATCAAGTTCTAATCTGACTCCCACGAGAAGTTCTTTTTTTTTCTTTTTTTTTTTTTTGACGGGTGGGGGAGATGTGTCTCTTTCCCTGTCTCAGAAACATGAATAAATTCAGAGTTTATTGGTCAAAGAATAATTTAAAACTCGTTTGACACAGTGTCACACAAATTTAAAATGACTGCTGGTATTTTTTAATAGCCGATTCAAGTCATGTGGGTGTCAATTCTGTATCGTGGTAGGAGTGAGATGCCTCATCATTTCAATTGAATGAGAGTCAAGTCCTTTGAAGTTTTTTTTTGAAGTTTGAACTTTGAAGTACTATGTGTTAGTGCTTTTTTTAAAAAAGCACCTTTACTATCTCAGTCATTACAATTAAAATGTTAACCAGAAAATTATCCTACGTATCTAACTTAAATAATATAGGAGGATTTAATTGTCAAGATATTTGCGTCCATCTCATTGTTTTCAAACATGTTGGTTAGAATATCTATTTCTTTCTTTTCTTGTTTTTTCCTCGTCCTTTCTTGGGGAAGTTAAGGGATCACTTTCCATCAAGCAAGAAAACAAAAAGAGCAATTTGGTTGTAGAAGTCATCAAAGAAGAAATTTGTCAAACCTATCTCCTTAGTCATGTCTCCTCCTCATTTGTGGATTTTTAGTAGTATTAAAATTAAACAGGTGGGTGTTGTTTTTTTGTTTTTCTTTTTCCCCATCTAACTTGTAGTATACGAATTTGAGATGATCAGGAAAGCAAGTGGTTGGACTACACGAATCAGATTATTTGCATCAACTAACTACATGCTTTCAACTTCCATTTATTACCCCAATGACCAAAGTAGCAAACGTTAAACTGATATAAATGGTAGTACAATGAAAATGTTCTCTGATCCCATTCTGTACCTGTATGCTTCGCATAATCAAAGTTTGGTGCATAAATGATTCAAATTCCATAGGATTTAGTCTCGAGATGATGGTGATTTATCACAAAGCAGGAAGGGGTTGTCCAGCCAGAAATGATTTGAGAAGCTGAAGAGCTGCTTTTGGCTTGAAAAGTGGTACTTCATGACCTGCCCCTCTCACTGTTGCAAAAGTTAGCCCTTTGTATACCTCTGTCCAGCCTCCCACCTTTACAAAAGCAGCCATCCATTACTAAAAGGGCAATGCCTTGCCTCCCTCCAATCAAAACGTTACTATCAATTTGAACTCGATATGTTATGAAATTGTACAACTACTGTCTCTAATATCCTAGTGCTGATTAGGGCGAAGGAGCAAATGAGATTCGAGCTCAAACTTTATAAGGAATGTTGGATCCAAAAATGCAAATTTTATACTTCCAATTATGAATAGAGAATTTAGAGCCAAATAACTAACCTGCTTCTTCACATACCAAGGGTACCATGGTATATCAGTGGCCAACTTAAGTTGTGCCAGGGCATACCTGGTAGCTGTGACAGGCACCACTGAGTCTACATCACCACTGCCATTGACAACAAAGAATTAAAAAAGATACTTTCATCTGCTGGAATAGTGGAATAAGGCAGTATAAGATCAAACGACAACAAATAACAAATTACTAACCTGAAAACCCAAATTCTCAAACCAGCAGCTATTAGTTCCCGATATAGGGGAAGAACAGAGCTGTCAGTGTCATTCCAATTTCGGTTTAAGATATCACTATGCGCAACAAATAATACACTAGTTAGCACATGCGCATTGTATATATTTTGATAAATTTCAATAAGTAACTCTGATGATTTATTTACCTGCAGGCTGTCCATTTATATGGAATCCTAGTTGTGTTTGCATGGAGAGCTTTCTGCACATCTGGCCTGTTGTAATAAACTTCGGCATACATTTCAGTACATGGGTCATATCCAGATAACTGCCTAAACATCTATATAAGACGAAAAAAAAAAAAAAAGAGATTGTTCTGTTATCCACTCTGGACAATTCACTATCTTATGCTATGAATGAGAAAAATCTAAAGGTTTCTACTTGATTAATTGCCGGATAAGGTTGGTGTGGCAAACGCATTGCATGGCGTGTTGTTCTGCTACCATCCGAATTGTTACAAGGCGGAGCATATATGTTGTACTGATCAATGTTACCAAATTCTTTGTCCATGGCATAATAATACAAGGATTCACAGTCATTTGATTCCTTTTGGCGCTTGAAGTCGCAAATATTTACCAATTGCTGGTATGTCTTATCAGAGATCATGGCATGGCTCCACCAGTATGTCACTGTTCCCAGATTGTCATAGTAGTTATCTGTTACTGCATTGCCCACCTGCGACCATTATAGTTGATGAAAAACAACTAAAGTAGAATTATGGACCAAAAGCAAATACTCCACTAGTTGAATGTGTTAGATCAATCCAAATTACCATAAATCCTTTAAGATTAATAGGGCTTTTGGATTTGGCATTGTAGTCTACTATTGCACTAGCCAACTGAGGAACATAATGGCCTGCATAGCTCTCTCCGGTAAGATATACTTCACGTTTCTTGTAGCGTGGGAATCGTTCCATCCATTGTATCAAGAACTTTAGTGAATCCTCGGCTGAGATTAATATGTCACTAAATCATGAATCGTCCATTAAACACAAATATTGGCAGAATTAAGTACTTTACATCGTACTATACAATCTAAATATATATCAAAAAATTCTTAGCTAATTGTGGCAGCATTTACTCCATGCATGTAAGACTTATCTCGAGTCACGACCCCATTAGATAGTAGCCTACAGTGTTGTGTGCTACTTCTATCCCCTAACTACTTCTATCCCCTGAGTGGATAGTGGTCCGCCATGATTGATCTACCAAACGAAGTCAATGGTGGCAAGGACCATCCATGGAACAACTGGACAATTGGACACCCCATTATAGATTGGGATGGTCATTCAAGACATCAACATGGCCTACCAATTTGAACGGTTCATCTGATTGCTATAGCTAACCAGAGACTTCCTCTCTCTCACACACACAAAAACAGTTTCTAGTAAAAACGATGCATATTAACAGCTATGCGACAAAAAAATTTTTTTTTTTTTTTAGGGCGTAGAGGGAGGGATGATGACTGTGACACTTACCAGTGCGACGATCACCGGTGTCCAGGAGATCCGAGGATCTATTGCTGTATGAAAACCCAACTCCAGCTGGAGTCTCCAAGAATAGTAGGTTTGCCAATTTATTCCACGAGAATTTGTTCAAGTATAGGCCAGAGGCTGTCCTGTTTATCCTAAACGGTCCAATTTCTTCCGATGCGCCATATGCCACGGAAGAGCAACCTGGACCTGATTTTTTTTTTAGAAACAAGTTAAACAATATTTATTCTTTCTTCCCAAAATTTGTCCGGCAACAGTTCCCACAAATATCAACAAACAATTAATGTATAACACAACTATTTCTGGTTGAGGCCTCTCTTCTTATTTCTATTGTCAGTTTTGCCTTTTGTTTTTCAACTTGTGATTATAAATTCACTGGTTGTGGCAAAAGCGCGATAGTAATTGTAATAAAAATCACACATTCATACTGTATACAAGCAATTGGTATTAAAATTTAGTGCACCACAAATTCTGACAGAGGCCCCCCTCTCTAGCAGAACCTTAATTTTTGTTGTCTACTCCTAGTCATAAATGATCGCCTTTTTAAGTTGCTTTCAAGCATTAAAATTTTCTGGTAATTTGCTACATACAACGTAAATGCAGGCGGCTATGTGTGTGTGTGTGTGTGAGAGAGAGAGAGAGAGAGGTACCGAGGATAAGATTTTCCTGAAATTGTGAATTCATGAATTAATCATGGTTTTCGAACTAGCTAGGTTATCGTAATATTGTTCCAATTCAACTGGCTACTCATGAAATATGACTATACTTGATTGCAAGAAGTCACTTGGATCACCAGAAACATTTTCCAAGCAATAAACATAATACCATCTTGGACAATGTTACTTTACTATGACAAATTTGACTACAAGTGGATCCTACGCCTTGACTACCTAAGTCCCAAACCACAAAAAAAAAAAACTTCTATCCTTCTTGTCTTGATTGTTCTTTTTCCAGAGATAATTGACTAGGGAATAATTTTTGACAGGAAGAGAAAGGTGAGAAAAAGAGTCAAACTTAAACCTTTCACGATAAGCAGCAAGGGAAAGAATGCATGCTCTTACAATACAAGAGTACGTGCTTACTAGTTCACTAATACATGCAATATAAGACAATAACACAGTTAACATAAATCTAATAAAAAATGATAAGTTTTCGTAAAAAAATAAAATAAAATAAACTTACCATTTTACTTCAAAAGCTTACTTTTTTTTGTTAAACTATTTGTAGCGCAGCATTTTCCTATGGGGGGATTTGAGGGCTAAAGCTTTATCAAGTTTCCCTCTTTTTTGCCATCCGGCAGAGCTTGACTTGAGTATAACAAAGTAATCTTTTTAAAGAAATGTACACGCAGGAAGAAAGAGAGTCTCATCTAGTTGTTACCTCCATTGAGCCAAACAACCAAGGGCTTTGACGAGGGTTCATCAGCAGCCTCAGTAAGCCAATAAAACAGGGCTCTTCCTGCAACTTCATTAACAGTAACATACCCTGAAAACTGCTGAAAAGAGACATTGGGCTGTCCAGGAAGAGCTGTTATTCTGTCAGCTTCTTCTTCAACTTGATTTTGACTAGCGCTGGCTATAAATAGAATCTCCAGTATTAGTAACTTCGTTACAACCAAAGAAACAAATTTCTTGTATTTGGCCATCACGAGTTGTAGAAGAAGAGCCTCTCAAAGCAAGTTTTAAAGACGCAGCCAACAGGGTAGCTTAGCAACAATAGCACTAGTAGTACTACTGATGAGGAAATGAAGAATTTTTGGCATCCCTGGTTGTTCGTGATAATAGTACTGCTTACCGGTGGAAATTGAATTAAATTAAATAAGCCTATATGTTTCAAGTCTCTGCCTTGCGATCAGTTCCGAATAAATGAGAGAGAGATTTCTAGTGTAATTAATCTTAGCGTCATGCATGAACACATGAATACGCACGCCCACTCACAAGTTCCATTTCCTACCGGTTCATTCCCCAAATTTAAAGTTAAAAAATGAACAAACGAGATTGAATCATGTTGGTAAAAAATGAGACTCTAAAATGACATTATTTCGCGTAAAAAATGATTACATTATGATTCTGCTAAGTTATGTTATAATTCTGGACAATTATGCATGATACTGGATAGTTAAACCACGTTCAACTTGCGAGAACTGAAGAGAGGGCAAATTGTGAGGCCTCGGATCCTTATTGATTGAGCTTGTGTACTTGACATCCCATCAGTTGACTATTGTGAGCTTTAAGTATTAAATGCACCCCGTTTATTGTCAAATAGTGCATTAAAAACTAATAATTTATGATCATGTGAAAAACCTTATAATATTTGATAATATGTAATTAATTTTAGTGCTCCACGTGACATGTCACGTGTTGTGTGTTATGCTCTTAATATTTACTCCTTTTTATGTGCAAATTACCTTTAAAAAAAAAGCATGCGACCCATACTAATACATTTACATTTTTCCATTGTATTTTGGGAAAATCTTGGCGTTGGATATTGTATTTTTCCATTGTATTGGAGGATGTTTGTTAAACATGTTTGCTAATTACCTTTACATATTTTTAATTAAATTTTGTCTTACGTATATTACATTCTAAAAAAGTTTTGCAGTATAATTTATTGTAGTAATGAAATGTTGAACCAAAGGCCATGCATTAGTCATATTCTTTTACGGCTATAATGTATGTTCTTGCAAGAATATTCCATTTGGTAGGGCAATGCTGACCGTCTAATATATTCGAGTGGAGGTATGAAGAAGCAGTATGTTATTATCACCAAAAACTCAAAATAAAATACTAATGCATAAAATAAAGAATGGGACAGCTCTAATTAAATGGAGGAAGTAATTGGTAAGGATTAAAGCAGGCTATTTCTGTTTGCAGTAGAAAGCAACGACTCAGAGATGGTTGAGAATTGCGGATTTCAAAACGAGCCATTATAATTCACAGAAGTTCACAAAGAGAGAGGGAAAGTCGAACTGAAACTTGAGAAAAATTGATCTAAAAAAATAATCCCTCTCTTCTATAAAGATAGACTCACGTTTCTTTTGTGTCTGTCATAAATTATAGTCGTATTTTCATTTTTAAAGATTAATTAGCTTGTTATTTTACTAAAATGCTCATATTCAATGCACATTAAAAAACTAAAATACTTTTAAGTTCTAGGAACAAATAGTAATATGTGCTTTTTATTTTGAATTAATGATCTAATATTAATAAAGAGAATTTGAGGAAAATATGAAAAAAAAATTGTTGTAACTACATTAACCAAAATTTCTTAATCTATATAAAAAATGAAACGTGCCTATCTTTATGTAATTGAGGGAGTAAGAGTTAGGCTTCATAGTCCATGCAATTCCAAATTAAGAGTTAGGCTTCATAGTTCGTGCAATTCCAAACTGTGTACGTGATTCGCATTCGATGGTATCCATGCACATTAATATTGCTGTTTTATGATTTAGATTAATTTACGTATAACAAGGAAGTATCTCATTTGATATCTAACCAATCGCTGCAGCTATATGGAAATGTTGATAATGCAGAAG
Source organism: Mitragyna speciosa (assembly GCA_024721245.1). NCBI lineage: Eukaryota > Viridiplantae > Streptophyta > Magnoliopsida > Gentianales > Rubiaceae > Mitragyna > Mitragyna speciosa. Next base: position 7,172 of record JAMWEH010001010.1, on the reverse strand, counting down.
TGTCCAACTAATCTCTCTTTGAGAACCCAGATGATTAATTAAGTCCATGAGTTTGGAAGAAATTTGGAGCATTGCTGCTACAATGGTCTAAGGTTCCTTAACAACCTAATATGGCCAATTTTATTAGATAATGTAAATACTAGCGTAACATATATTTAATGCTGGCAATCAGTCCCAAGCCCCATTGGGATCCCATGCCCATATTTTATTTGGGCGGGATGGGTATCAATAATATGGGATTGGGCTTATTTGGGATTATACCCATTAACACTCATTTAAATGTGGGTATGGTTGGGAAATGATTGGGATTCCCATACCCAAATATAGACAAACCTTGAAATAATTTATTTTTTATCAGATCCACCTCTTCTATACTTTCTTTTGAAAAAATCCTTCATTTTAAGCTGCATTAACAAAACATCTTTCATTTTTTATTTATTTTTTTATTTTTTAACATTTTTTTCAATAACAATGGAATACCCATTTTTTTAATAATGGACAAGTTGGAAATTTATTTTTGCATTCTTAGCTTCTTTATTTTGCCCTCTTCGATTCATCTATTTCTACTATAAATATTATGTTAAATTTTATCTATTGACATCAATTTTATGTGGTTAAATTGATCTTTATACTAAAAAAATTCATGTGAATTTTATATATTGAGTGCTTTAATTTCAGTTCAACCTTATTCTCGAGAAAATTAGTCTATATATTCTAGTTTCATCAAAGTTTGTAATGTCCATGAACAAATGACATGTTGATTTATTTTAATTTTTAATTTGCTTCATTACTTTAGTAATGGATTTTAGTATCAGGAGTTTTAATAAGATACTATCTAAATTGATTTTTTTATGTGTAGATAAATTAAATATCTGCACATCTTCAATCTATACTCTTTACATGTAACAATTGAAAAACTACAGTTTATAATTAAAAGATTAAAGAGTATTAATAAATGAGATCTAAAAAAATAATAATATAAAAACAAAAAAAAGTTAGAAATTTATTGAGGTTAATTAATTAAAAAATAAATGATATAAAAAATAAATATTCATGTTAAACTAAAAAAAACAAGTAATCTAAAAAAATAACAATTGATTAATAAGGAAAAGATAATTTAGAAAAATAATAAAATGGGATAAATTGGGTTTTTGGGCGGTATCAAATGGGACTAGTCCATTTTAGTCCCACCCATATTGATCCCATAACAAATATGGGACTGTTTGGGATATGACCCATATTTTACAGTCCCAATTAAATCCCGCCCATCCCGCCCATTTGCCATCTCTACATATATTGCACATGCTGACACGGAGAATATGTACAATAATTAAACCCATAAATTTACAAACCACCAGTCCTTTTTTTTTCAAATAGATTCTAATTCTAATTTTGATAAAAATACATGTAACGTTGAATTGCCCTGTATAATTGCTTGGACCCATTAGCCATTGAAAAGTAGAAACTAAGATAATAATTGTAGTTGGATAGTACATTACTGAATCTGAATTCGCAATTGAGCTGCCATAACAATTATGAATGGTTGTTTTTTAAACAATATTACTGTAATAATTTTAAATTTTTTTAAAATAAATGTAATTGTGAGAAAAAGAGTTAATTAAAAAATATGTTTAACATGTTTAACAAATATGTTTGTAAAAAAATAAAACCAAACAAATCGGAGCCAAACATTTGCCAAAAAAAAAAAACAGGGGCCAGCCATTGCGTACAGTGGCGCCAAATATTATCACAGAAATCTGCCACCAATAGAATAGTACGTAATACCCGTTCCAGCAAATTGATAGCCATCACTCGAAAATTTTCAGGGCATATGGCACGAGGTCCACTGTTCCGGAGCGTTCATCCGTCTCTCTCTCTCTCTCTCTCTCTCTCACACACACACACACACACATTTATTCTTGCATCTTACGTTTACTCAACCAAAAAAGATCGTATCTCTGGTAACTACTGTTAATGCAATCTTCAGACCAGGGTCAGAAACAGAACCCAAGAAGAGCTTTTTTAGATGAGACGAGAACGAAGTCACAAATTCGCACTGTTTCATAATGTAGAATTGAATTATTGTGAGAATGTTAGTATTTAGGACTACTGTTACAGTAGTATTGGATAAAATAAAAGCAGCCCTTGATACTAAGAATGCTGGACCAGAGAAGGTTGTTGCTCATTGTCACCTAAAGCCATATTGTTCCAAGAAAATTACAAAATGTTAATCCACTTGTTTCGTGCATCCATATCATGCAGCTGCTGGAAATCGTGGATTTGCTACACCTGCCCTTGTTGACCGAAGTTATTTTTTTCAAAGAAAGAAATATTGCCTTTAATCAGTCCCTTCAATTCAGCTAGGATCCAACTGACACGCTTGACTGCGGTCAGTCACTGTTGCCTTGATTGACCATCATGTCATGAGGCTATTATAGCTTAGAAAATTAGACCGTAGGACGAGTGGCTTTAATTCGATCCAAGACCAATCATTGGGTCTTTGAACTTTGATCGATGAATGAATAATTAGGGGGCATTTTTAATTAAACCATTGACTGCGAATAATACGGGTTATTACTTGGCATTTAGTCACTTTTTTTAGCTTGTTTATATTTATTAGCTGAATAGAATACTAGGTTCAATTCATGCAAGTCGGTCATGGAAGTCTTTCGAACTGCTTTTCTTTACCATGTGATACTAGTAGTGCTAATGCTTAAGCTTGAGTACATAATATGACTTATTAATGCCAATATGAATTCAAATAATTTTGCGAATCAATTTGGTTATTGACAAAATAATGACAACTTTTTGGCATTTCGTTGTTTTTGCCCCCTCATTTATCAGATAATATCAATTCCAGTCAAAGCATAAATCACTTGGCAGCCTGATTGAAAACAAAGCTTTCCAATTGACATGGGGGTTTCCAATCGAAATTACCGGTTCAAGACTTGAAGGTGGTAGTTTTTTTGTAGCGTAGACGTGAAGACCAGTCAAAGCAACTCCAACGTTCGTGTCCCGACAGCGAAAGCCCGAAACGACAAGGCGCACTTTTCCAGGTTGATTGCTTATCTCGACTCACTACTATAATTTTTTTTTTTTTTTTTAACTTGTGATGGGTGAATTCAGGAAAACTCATGGGCCCGATTAAGGTGATCTAAAATAAAGTTAATTAAGTATTGTTACATCACTTACATTAGTATTATTATATTTATGTAACATTTTTTTAAATTACAGAATTTAAGGTTAAAGCTATGACCCGATTCACTTAAAATTTTTTTGTAAATTCATTACAAGTCTATAATATGGGAGATAAGTTTCTTAGTTTATATGATAAGATTAAGGACAAAATTCTACTCCACTAGTTGTGGTCGGTAAATATTATTAATGCACCTAGGTTAATTGTCCAAGTCAACTTATAATAGATTATTGTTCTCTATTTTAGTTTATTTTTTGTTCGGTCAATACAATGATGGGCCAAGTTTGCAAGTCCGCTGTAAGGTGAATTGCTAATGGGGCGGCCCAGTTTCGGCTGTCTAATGAGACATCATTATTTTCGGCTTTCTGACGTTTACCAAAATTTCGACCGTTGAAACACCAAAATCCTTCCCAAACGGTCACCTTTCTTTCTCATCTCATCTCTAGCGTATTAAAAACCTTAAACCACAGTACACAATTTCACGTCTCTTCCTCTCTCGATCCACATTCGTGATTGATATTTTATCCTTGGAGTAACAGATAGCGAAAATTCCATTACATTAATTCCATACCAGATGGAGAAAATTCTCGAAACACCTCTTGAAACCACCATTAATCAAATAGAGACTACTGCCACTTTAGATGGCAAAAGTCCTCATAATTTGCATAATCAACCAACAAAAAGCCTGATTTCTCAAAATTCTGCCTCTGACGTCTGCAAGGCTGTGACCCCTGATCGTCTTAAGCTTCCCAAGGCATTCAAATACCCTGAGAGGTTTGTATTTCTGTTCTGTCCTTACATTTGATTTTCCATACATATTTCTTTTCTGCTAATTTTCAGCTTTTGTGATTAATTCTTCATTTCTTGTAGGTATACTAGTCCAACTGATCTGGTGATGTCGCCTATCTCAAGAGGACTTCTTGCTAGAAGTAGAAAGCCCAGCGCTGCCCTCTTACCTCCCTCCAAGAATCAAGCCAGCGTATGCTTTTCATCGTCATTTTTTCTTTTTTGGGTGCGTCAGGAAACTTTCTTTGTTTCCCTTATTTCTGATTCATTGACTGTTCCTTTGTTTCCTTGTGGCCCTGCAGCTTAATAGTTTGCAAACTCAGGAAGTAGGACTATTTGGGATCTGAAATTTTGGAGCAGCAGTTCAAGAACCTTTTATTTATTTTTTGCCTTTGTTTAATTAGTCTGATGATCAGCAATGTTGAGGTCTAATGGATTATCCATTTCTGGCCTCCCTGTTGTCTCAGAATATTTTGATACCTTTCACTTGCTGTAACTTAGCAAAGTGGTCTCTGTATTTTCGAACCCTGGTACAATATATATGCAAGTTTTGAAGCGATTCTTTTATTTTTGTATCACAAAAATGGTTATGTAATTTGAGGTAGTAGATTTTGGAGTTAGAATTAGAAGTAGCCCACGAAAAGCTTATTATTACTCGACTGCGTGTCAGAAAATCTGGGATACAAAAATCCCTTTTGGTCTACTATGCTAAACAGCTATAATTAGAGAAAATGGGATGAAAGTATGAATGTTTCTTACTCCAAGCGAACTTCGTACCATTGAATTGAACCTACGTCTCCGTCTATTTCAAGTTCACAAACGGATTTTATAAGAAACTGAACAGCATCGTCAGTTGATTCGAATTTTGCTAGGTCAGGTGGCAGGGACTTGCTTGGCCAATTCTCCAGCCAACCCTTAAGCCTGCTTCTCAATTCTTCCTCAGATACAAACACCTCATCCTCTCCTGGTTCTATTAACACGTAAGTTTCAGTTGGAATGTTCGATCTCCTCCTCCTCCTCACAGCACAAAACTGATCCTCAAAAACCGAATGAAAAAAAACCGAACTTAGGAAGAGAACTTCAGAACAATTTCTGTCTACAACTAAAGAAGATATAATACTATCACGCAGACCAAAAATTCTTTAATTGGCATGCATTAATCAGATTGGAATTAAACGAGACCTTATTTGCATTCCTCAGTCGCTTATTCATAGAGGGAACTTCATGAAAAATCGAAGATCTACTCAACAAATGAGAGGAATCATATCCTATGCTTGACTGAGGATGTAATGGAAGCTGATTATGTCGTTGCAACGCCTCTTTCCCTGTGAAGTGATAATAAGAGAAGCTTTCAGCACCATAAAATTCATAAATAAGTCATTTACAACTAAAAGTTTGCTTACTACATGTTTTCTTAGGATCAATTTCTAGCAATTAAACTGCTCCAGGCAGCAGAAGAGAATGCTCTCAGCAAGAGTGCAGATGAAACATTAGAGCCCTTTTTCTCCATTTCTATTTTTGTACCCTTTGAGGTTGATTTGCAATCCTCACATCATTATTTAAGCACAAAAAAAGGAAAAAGTAGTGCTTTATGGATAAGGGACGAAGCTATCACTTTGAGACGAAGCAGTGTTGATAAAAGGTGGATAAAGCTTACCAATTAGACAGCGAATTGTATTGCTGAATAGGTGTCTTGGAAGAGCGCCCTCCATTCTACTAGCAATGCCGCAACTATAGGCTCAGGGTGTCGAAAAATCTATCATGGACACAATTCATAGACGAAAGATAGACCACGGGAATGTTTTCAACCTCAAAATATCTTGTGTCATAATGCCCTTACATTTCTTCATATTTTCAAGACTAGCCTCCTCTCACTCCAGAAGCGGAAAAAGGGAGAGAAAAACAATGCTGACTAATTTCTTGAATAGAAATGAGCTGTCTCAAAATAACTAAAAAACATTCCCCTGTCACCAGCCAAAGAAATCATAATGCATTAACCGAAATGGTCGCATAGCCCTCCTTTGATAGGAAAAATGGTATTTTGATTCTTTGAGGGAATTTAATAAACCCTAAATTAGCCCTGAATCCTTATCCTCTAGCATCTTTTTTTTTTTGTTTTTGATGTTGTAAACACGTAATTGAAATATTTCTCGATTCACATTCCGTCAACTTTGTTTTTTCTTTTTCATTTTCCCAACCTCTCTTTTAGTCTTGTGGATCGCTTTACAAGACAAAAAGGGAGGACGAATCTGATCATATCCTCGTGCAATTGGTCATCAATGGGTTTCCATTAGGATTTAGGTATGCTGAATATTACAATGCTTCTTTTCTTAGATGATATTATGAATATTCTATGCATGCTTTTGTCCGTAATTGGAATAAGAGATTTAGGGATCGTGTTATGGCTGTGTTCAAATAAAGCAAGCTCCCTTTCATATTTCATTCTCTTTGACGATATTATATGAAAAAAGAATTTTGTGAAACGTATGTGTTTGTGCAACTTTTCCGTAAATTGTGGTAATGACAGCTTGTTTACTACAATAATTCCCATGATACGTTTAGGTTATTAGAGAAAGACATTTTTGATAGAGATGGAAGTTTAGTATTATGATATGCTGGTGATCAATTTTTCCTGGGTAGTTTTTCTTGTGCCTATTCCTTTCTTGTTTTAGATAAGGCTATTACAATTGGGAGAATTGTCTATCTCGTTCAAGGCCCAGACTTTATAACTCAGGTGGGAGATTTTGTCTCGTTGTTCACGGCCAAGCTAGTCCTGAAACTTCTAATGTGTTACTTAACATGATATTATCCAATGAAATGTTGAAATTTCTGCAACGGTGGCGACATTCAACAACTATAGCCAACTCCACAACCTTCTTATCATACTTATTCCACTTCAAATCAAGTTTTTAATTCAACTTTTATTATTTTTCTTCTCATGATACTAACAAATTGCACTGGAATTAAATAATGCAGTGGGAGAGATGCAGGGCTGCAAGTAAACTTTTGTGTTTTTAATTATTTTAAAGGGGACCAACAACATTCCTATTGATTTCCATGAAGGGGTAAAGCATTCTGTATTATAGAAATGGATATTGGTTTTGATTGGACTAAGAGAAAAATAAGACATTCAATTCAAAGTAATAGCCGAGGCATTAATATGCTGTACGTTAACCTTTATGGGAGGGAA
>JAMWEH010002082.1:0-19102 GCA_024721245.1 Mitragyna speciosa | reverse complement strand
CCAAAACATTCAACTTAAATTCAATTGATGACGTCAACCAAACTAATGGTACTTAGACGAAAGTTCTGAATAGAGTTGTAAACGAGCCAAATATCTCCAGTTCAAACTCATGCTCGTTTAATAAATGAGCGAACTCGATCTCTCTCATTTATTAAATGAGCCAAAATTCATGTTGGAGCTCAACTTGTTAAATAAAATAGCACAAATGAACTAAGCTCGATCAAGCTCAATGGAGCTTGATTATTTTGTATTTTAATGCACTTATTTTTAATTAAATAAACAATATTAACATAAACTAACTTAAGGTGCAAAGATGATACTATCCATATTTGCGAACATACATGAGTGTTCGCAAACAATATTGGTGTTCGCTCGTTTAATAAACTAGTATAGAAATACGTGCATTGCACGTTGTAGGTGATTTATCTTGTGACACTTAATCAAATAATGTATATTTTAGTTGATTAAAAAGGAAAAAATTTTAACTATTTAAATAATTTTATTATTATATTACAATTAATAAAAAAGAATGGAGTCTACTATATATTAAAAAAGATCTATTCAGAGCGCTCTACTTCTTCTCTAACAAAACATATAAACCACCTTCAAAGTATTTTTTTTTTATACTTTTAGTAAAAATTTGAACAAGCAATGAAAAGTAAAGGAAAGAGTAATGAGGTCTGTAAAAAATTCAAAATTAATAACATTTCTATTATCTCATACACTTTGTTCTAAAAGTGTAACACTTTTCGATAAGAAAGAAAAAGAAAAAATATTCCCTCTTCTATCTTATTTTATAATAGGTATCATATGTACTCATAATATGAAAAATACTATAAGCTTCAACAACCTAAATACTCGATCGGAATGTTTATCATCTTACATGCTGATTGCATAATTACAATTCACTTTGTATTATTTTAATATGTATTTCAGCATCATCAATTATGTATCCCTCACCAAAAAGATGGCACATTAGATGAATTTTAACAATCTAAACATGTTCATAATCCTTGTGAAATAATTACCCAAAATTTTTAAAAAATTAATTTTTATTTTTATTTTGTACATTGTTCTTACACAAAGAAGGTTAAATATTTTTACTTTTGCTTATCATTGGTATACAGATTTTTATTTTTTAAAAAATATAATTAAATTATTAGATATATAAGACTGATTAAAAGTAGTAACACTTTAAAATAATATTTTTTAAGGTTTGAGTATTGTTAGTAAAAATAAAGATAGTAAGTTTAACTTGGTTCAAAATATCTATATGTAATGGCCCTTGAATCTTCATTGTCAAAAATATAATCAAGTTCAGTTATTATGTGTTGTATATAATTTTTTTAAACAACAAAATAAGAAACGTAAACTCAAAGTTATAATTAAACTAATTTGAAATATAAAGTTAGAAGTACTTTGAATTTATTCAAAAAATGTAATTCTTGACTCTTGATTTTTATAGGAAAATACTTATTTCTTCTTAATCCTTTTATCATTATATTTGAAAAAATTGATATGTCAATATCTATTTTTAAAATATTTACATTGCTATATTTGCATACAGAAAAGTTAACTACAAGTTATTTTCAAGGGGGAATAGGAATGGTTCTAATTGTACAAAAGTTAAAGATCAACAGAGTATGCATTTACTTTATTAAAATATATTTAACTTGTCATCTTGTTAAGGAAGTACACATAACTAAAGACGTTGAAACACATACTATAATAATATGAAACTGTAAGAGGATAAACCAAAAAAATATCATCAAAAGTGTAAGAAAGGAAATACAACTAACTGTTTCCATTTAGCTCTGAACTATATCTGGATAAAGTGAATTTCCCTTAAGAATACAACTCAATTAATTATTTTGGGCCCATGAGTGTTTGACATGTTTATAAACGATTGATTTGGAATAAAGTTCATTAGCAATAACTTTTAGCAATTTAAAAAGAATAAGAAATAAAATTTCCTAACACAACCTTTCAGTATATCCTTTATTGCGTAAATTTGATTTTAACATTAATTAATACAATATATCCTTTATCAAATTGTACTTGTTCTATTAGTTCTACTTATTACAGTGTTTAATTCAACAATAAATATATGTCAAAATTGAAAGAGACAACTTCATATGAAATGTACTCAGTTAAATGAGTATAGGTTATGTATGCGATTTTATGATATAAAGATTTTATTTATGTTGATTATTTCTATTTTTTTGTATTATTAATTTCTTTACCATTATTAATTCAAGTTTTTAATTGGTCAATTTGCAGACATTCTTCAAAGTTCAAAGTAAAAAAAAAATGCTATGAATAATTAAGTCAAAATCAAGACCATTGATCCTTCTATGTTAGATCTATAAAATAAAATCAAAGTAATAAAGGATCTCCATTATCAGTTTCATATCTTGGACTTTGCAATGTTGATATTTCAGTGCATACAAATTTTAAATAAAAAGAGAATATCTTGCATAGATGCAAAATGTCAAAGAAATTTTTATGATGCATATATTCTTTAGCCCATGTACCTAATATTGTATGTGAGATTTAGTCTCTCAAAAATTAACAATTGATACTGAAAAACAAAATTAAGAAGCTCGAGCATACTTCCTAACAAATAAAGAAAAAAAAACTATACATCTTTTTGGACAAAAAGGCCTAAGTGTAAAGCCTAGGTAAAGTATTGAATTCCTTACAAATTGAATGTAATCTAGATATTCATCTCTTACCATCATCAATTTCGTGATGAGGTCAAAGGTTTCTCCAAAAACTATGTTAGTAGAATAGAGTCTAAGGGCTTCAGAAATGATACGTCTTATGTAACTAAACTTATTCATATAAGATTAAAAATTTCTAACAAATTTTTGGTGGCCTATATTTACTTGCTTCTACTTTACACAATAGATTCAATATATAATTAATTTTTTATACATTGTTATTACTCTCCATAGTTTTAAGATGAGATAATTTTTAATACTCGAAACTAATTTTTACGAAATATCAATAAAAAATGAGAAGGAAAATCTATTATAACCATTTTGAAAATACTTTTGCATTAAGTAAAAAATAGTTTGAGGTATAATAAACATATCTAAAACTAAAGAAAAAAATCAAAGAACTTATAAAAAAAATGACAACCGTTACCATAAATTGCTCAAAAACTATAAATTTTTTAAAAATAATATCTTCCCAATCAATGCATTGAAAGGAAGGATTTCCTAATTAATGTCATCATAAGATGTTTAACACTGATTACTTCCATAATGATTCCTCAAACGAAGCATTCCATGTCTATTTTTTTGAGTAATTAAGTAGGACTAAGTTTGGGTTTTATTAATGCATCCGAGTTTCCATTTTTTTATCACAAAATAGATCATGCGCTTAACAGCTTATTCCTTTTCTTTTTTTTTTTGAAGAAACAATAAATCAAGAACCAAAAATTCCCTAAGAAAAAAAAAGGGAAAAAAGCCCAACTATTTTCTAACCCCAACATTTCTTTCCTAGGTCTAATAACGTAATATTAACTAATTCATGTTTCAATAGATTCATATTAAAATATATACAAAATTTATTATTAAATAAAAAAAGGCCAACATATCTATATGAAAACATGGAAAAAAATTTTACAAGCATGCTAAACAATAGTTTCAAAGTGGAGCATTTTTCAACCTACTTGAGATGTCAATGACTACTCATGATAGAAAAGCCACTATCTCTTGATGATCCACGTTCATCCATCCTTTCAATAGTAGAAAATAATGTCTAAAATTCAATTTTATCTGTTCAATAGTACAAAATTTAAAATACACGTTATTTAAATTTGCAATAATGTGTATTTAAATTTATTTTTTAAATACAGTCTAATTAAAATAATTTTCTATACATGTTATACAATTGATTTCTTTACAAAATAAGAATCCTTTGCATGCTATTATTGCATCGTTTTTATACATATAATCTAGTATGAAAGCCAGTGATATTGAACTTTACATAGAAGTTCATATCTGCTCCTAGAAGTAAAGTTCCCGTTCATTGGCCTAATCATCCAAATTAAGCATCGTGAGCTGATTCCAAAGAATTTAAGACTTTAGGAGGTGTCCTGATATTTTTGTGCTAATAAGCTAGCAAGAGCAGGAAGATACTTGATAATATATAAAGGTTCTATTTTATGGATTCTTGTTTTGCATTTAGTAGTTTAATAAGTTTTTTCATAGTTACTATTTATTGATACCAAGGCAACAACTGATTACTGGTATGAAAACACTATATTCCTATCAAAGCTAAATTAGGATTGTTGTTTATACGAATGGATCATTGGCTGCAGGTAGTGAAAAGGTTTGGGCAATTGTCCTATTTATCACTTGCTGATATGTTTTTCTAAATTTATTCTACTGCTGTTTAAGTTAGGTTAAGAAGGGCCATGTTATACTCCCTTGTGCCTTCTACGATAGGGTTGAAAACCTAGTTGAGCTATGCTGTTTATGTTAGCTTAAGAAGGACTATGTTATACTCTCTTGTGCCTTCTACGATAGGGTTGAAAACCTAGTTGAGCCAAGCCAAACCTTGACTGCAAAAGGCTTTAAAGGGGTTTGGCAACTTCAGTTTGTGGTTGGTGCTACTTGGTTCCTTGGGTATTTTTATACTATTAAATATATCATATCCTTTTAAATTAATTATTTTTATTATTTATGAACGAAGATATACCCAACTCAGTGTGCGGGATAAAAGGTAGTAGTACATTTATAAAAATAATAAAAGGATAGAAAAAAAAAACCAACTATAATATCCTACATGTTAATGAGGTATAAAGTGTTTTTGTTTAAAAAACTCATTAGTGGACTCCCTGTATTAGTGAAGGATTATGTCTGTCACTTTTTCTTTTGGAATCATAAAATGTTATCAAATTACTTATAGGCATATATTGATCATCTACAAATTAGCAAGAGGTAAATTTTCTAGCACTCAATACCTAAAACGAACCTTTTCCTTTGATCAGTGGAAGCATATTTACAATATAGTGTGATAAATTAATTTTTTTAAAAATTCTTCTCTAAACTGGAGAGGTAAATTTCCCAAATTATTTGTCTTAAATTTCTATTATAAAGAAAAATCAAAGAGAGCAAGAAAACAAAAACATCGCATATCAAGAATATTCTTTTCTATTTGTGTCCAAGAGAAGAAATAGATTACCAGTCAGTTTGAAAATTCGAAAGGTCAAACACCATACTATCCCTTTAGCAACCTGTTTTTTTTTTTACCCTAAAATTTTTTCTAGATAAGTAAGACCACAACCATTGGAGTCATTAGAGTTAGATCACTCATTTTTTCGTCATTAGTATTTTGTCTTTTTAGTTCGGTGAATCCTTGAGTTAAATTACTGTCCTTCTCATCAACCTAAACTGACACTAATTAACAAAATAGAAGGATTAAAACGTATTTTTATGCATTTTTCTAAATTTGTTTTACCAGAAACTTAACCAATTGGTGAATAAGCAAACGTATTTTATGGCCTCATAACGTTATCCTATAAGCCATAAAAGTTTTGATTCCATGTCACCAAATAAAATTTTGGCAAATTTTTTGTTATAAGAAGTAACATTAATTTATTCATTACATAAGAAAAAGAAAAGGAAATATAGACCAATGGACTCCAACCTTTGTTTCCTAGGTCTAATAAAACAACGTTAATCAATTCATATTTCAACATATTCATATTAAAATATATACAAAATTTGTCAACATATCTATATGAAAACATGAAAAAAAATAATTTCAGAGTGAAGAATCGTTCAACCTACTTGATAAAGGCCACTATTTATTGATGATTGGTGCACAATCAAGGGGATGATTGGAACCAGGCAACAAATTTGCGGATTGTACAAATTTCTGCACAATCAAGGGGATAAATGTTCTCTTCTAAAAGGACTTGAAGAGAAGTCACAAATTTATAAGATCTTAAGATTTAAATTTTCTAAAGCTCTGCGGAATTTAATAAACCCGATCACATTATTTGAAAAAAAAAATTTATGGAACGCGTTAGCTTTAATAATAGGTCAATTCATGTTGAAACATAATTATATTATATATTGCAGTATAATATTAGTATTTTAATTTTAGTGTATAGGCTAACTAACAGCCGACAATCACGGTTTCAATCAAGAGATCAAATGTATTTAGTAAATGTTTAAGTTCTCTTCACGTTTGGCTTCATAAGCAATAGATGAGCATCAAATTTAGTTGTAGGTCCTAGATTACGGATGGATTAGCAGCCAGCTCTATAGCAATTGTAAGCCTCTTGCGTGGCTCTGTTGACAAACCAGTAACTCCTAGAATGCCCACCAAATTATCTTTGATTCTATCAAGTTTAATGATTTCAAGAACTTCGTTCACAAAATCCTAGCATTTAAGTGAAATTGTAAGTTGAAATCTTTTTAGTATTCTTTAGAAACTAAAAAAATTTCAAATAGTTTCCAAAGCCTAAAATTGATTCCAATTTACAAATGTATTCCTTAAAAATTTAAGGAAACATGCTTCAATAAAACCTACTTTCTATATTTTTATATCCTCAATATTCCTAAAGTAAATAGACAATATTAGTAAACATGCTTCAATAAAACCTACATTCCTAAGATAAATACTCATATTAGTATTACAAAAATAGCCCTAACAGTTATAAGAAAAGGCTTTTAATTTTGGTGAGTATCATATTGCCATTAATTATTTTGTGAGGGCACTCTAGGAAAGAAAATGTAACAACTCGCAAAACTCTCACTTTTAATATATATAAGATAAGCTTAATTTCTTGTTTGAACTCAAGTCGCTAAGTTATACGAACGAGTTAAATTTAAGCTTTCACGAGTTGAACCAAACTTTGTTCATAAATAGCTCGGTTCAAATAACAGCACTAGATCTAAATAATTAGAAACCTAATTGGAATTGGAAGTATGATTTTAATATAAAACTAACAAATAATACTCTAACATTTGAGATAAATAACCTACAAAGAACTCAACTAAGGTAATTTCTATAACTAAATTAAAAACTTCTAACTCTTACGAAATTTGGTTTAATTGTATTCTGCCTCCCTTAAACCAAACATTTCTCCTCTCTCACGAAAAATGTAAGCCTACAAGACATGATTAAATGATCTCCGTTGATTTTTTTCAACTCAATCGTTAGTCTGTCTTTTCAAACTACCAATTTGTGATTGATCTTTATCTTCCACATCTTCATTCAAGCAATTTACATACCTGCATCACTTAGTCGCTCAATCTATAATCAAATTCTTCTTTGACAATTTATGGATATTGCCTTTACAAAACTCCTCACGGTAGATTCCACCACAACCAATAATTTTAACAGGACCTTCCCCCCCCCCCCCCCCCCTCTCTGATCACTGCTTAGAACCATACAACAAATCTTGACAGAATCTATATTTTAGATTTTTGTCCCATTAGATCTAATTTTATACCCTAATTATTGACTAACGAGCACTCCAAGACCAAATCGATGGCCCAATTTATCTGATGTTTGAATACTCTTGAAAAACAAATGTTGTACCCCAATTTTAACCATTAACACTCAGGATCAAAACCTAGGGTTCTGATAACACTTGTTAGTACCAAAAAACACACAACTATAAAAATATGTGGGAGAAAGAGAGTTTTGTTGTGCGAACATGTTTTAAATTAATACTAGGTAAGATTTAGCAATTTTACATCACATGTACAAAACACCAGCATTTTGTATAATGTCAATTGATGCATATACAAAATTATTCGGAAGTTAACTTTAGGGAATCTTTTCTACCTGCGAGTATTTCTTTGATTTACTACTTTGTATTCTCGTTTTGCAACTGATACTACAGGAACTAATTGAGGAAGCAACTTTGGACCATTTCAACCTTCCACTATACAAACCTTCATTGGAAGAAGTGAGGCACGTAATTGAGAAGGAGGGCTCTTTTATTATCAGACACCTTTCAACCATTGAACTGGCGAGGAATGATCCTGAGATAGTGAATAACATGAAAGATGCGGTATCTGACAGGCAGACTGCGGCCGAGTATTTGGCAAGGAACGCAAGAGCTGTATTTGAGCACGTACTAGCAAGTCACTTTGGATACGATGTAATGGATGATCTCTTTTGCAGGTTTGCAACGAAAATATTAGCATATTGGGAAAAGATGAATTCGAAAGAGATTTTGGTGGTTTCCCTTCGGAAAGCATGAAAGAAATAGATATATTTTGTCAGATGTCAAATGACTATATGTTGATAGAATTAATATAACGGATGCTGCTTATTTGTTATTTTTGCAAGTAACGTTTTTTGCGCAATGCATTATTTATGTGCCACAAGACCATGTTCTAGGCCTATATGTGATATAAAATAAACCAAGTTTAGAAAATTATAAAAAAAAAATTTGTATTTAGTAATTGGTGTTTCATTTGGTAATCTCTTGTAGTGTAAGTTATTTCTTATTCACCGAGTCCAGTAGGCTATAAATAGTCATTTTGTCTTAATATTGAAGGTAGACTCAAGAGGGTCTAGAGAGTTCAAAAAATAGTCTTGTGAGTTTCTTCATTAGTTGAGATATCGATATTATATTCTCTCATGTCATATATTTTTGTACTTGACTAATAATTTCCTCAATTTTGTGATTATGAGAGTTAATATTACAACTCCTAACATTTCAGAGTTCGATTTTGAGGTTAATTTTTGAATTTTCAGTTGTTAATGTTAAAGCACAAAGGGTTGTTGAACTTGAACTGGAATTTTAAGGTCGATTTCAAAATGGACTAAACTTAGTCAACAAGTATAAACTAGTATATTTGTAATTTATGAGTTTGCACATGTTTGGAGTTATGTTTATTTATTATACTAATGCAAATAATCATTTAGAGATGTTGAATTTTTATGTATGAAAAAATCTAATTTATAGTATTACATAAAATATATGCATTTAATTTTGTTTTGGTTAAACAACACAATTTTACAATTTAATTCATCAATCACAACGTATTTTACGTTTTTAGATGCAAAATTAGTTTTTATTTAATTAACGTTAGAAGAATGAACCAAAAAAATAAAAGTGCAAAAGTGAGTGGTCTGGGCTCCAAACTAAATTATGAGCAGAAAATAGGCCTCAGACTTTTTAGTTTTGGTGGGCTAAATTTGGGAAAAAATTACTGTGTTTTAAACTTAACGTGCTCGTGCTACTCAAAGCCCAACTGACAGAACTTGTTTGACAACCGTTACTTGAAACCTGTGACCAAGTAAGTAATAGAGGCCTGAATTTTTTTTTTTTTTTTTTTTGTCAAGATTCAACATACTATTCTACTCCTAATCTAATTTATTCTACGGGAGGGTCCAACTGGACCTGAGGGGCCAACGGGGACTAAACCACCGTTGGACCAAGTAAGTAATAGAGGCCTGAATAATATTACAAAAGGTATAGATGAACTTCACGCCAGAATAAACATCATAAATCTATACTATAATAGAAGATAGTATGTCTAGCAATGATTTAGTTTTCTTTCCTTGGAATGATTTATACATAAAAAACACACACACGCACACACAGAGATACATATACATATAACTTATTTAGGTAAATCTCCTATTAATTTCCTTGTGAATGAGAATTTATTTTTTGCAGTGAAAATACTTGCTGTATATAAAGAATATTCCAATTTTCAACTCTTAGACTAAACCCCACTCGTTATTCCCAGGAACGCCTTAGCATGATCAGTGTTCAACATGCTGGCTAGGATTCTTTTGTTGCCCGGAAAAAGCAACCAATCAAATGCAGATTAACACCTGTAAAGTACTAAAGTACCAATGCTGTAGCATACACAAAATGAAGATTCTTGTTTGTTAATTGTTACTGTTGTTGGCAATGGCAAGACAGGAATGTCGAATCCACATTTACTTTGCTTTCAAGTCACTTTTTTAGTAATCAACTGCCTGCTTTTGATCCAACAAGTGATCTATTATATACTCCACAGTTTGCCAGAAGCAGATCTAATCCTTGTTTCCGCTTCAACTTATTCAGAAGCCAAACAAAAAAATGGGCGACAATTCATGGGTGATTAGGATAAAAGATAAGATGACGCATCTATCAAATATTACAGAGGCAGAGAAGAGTGATTGGGAGCACCATTCAATCTATAAACTACCTGCCTGTGTCACTGATCTGAACAAGAATGCGTACAAGCCTCGGGCGATCTCTTTCGGTCCATACCATCATGGCGAGTCGAATTTGAATCCAATGGAAGCCCACAAAGAAAGAGCCCTCCTTCATTTTCTCAGGAGATCAACAAAACCTCTCGAGTACTACGTCCTCTCATTAGGTACAGTTTTGCAGGAGTTGATGGATGCATATGACACGCTAGAAGATAAATGGCAACAAAATTCTGAGGCATTCTTGGAGCTGATGATCCGCGATGGCTGTTTCATGATAGAAGTTTTGAGGACATCAGCCACTGATAATCAAGTTATCATGGCTGATTATGCTCATAATGATCCCATCTTCAGCAACCACGGTAAGCTCTACATGATTCCTTATATAAAGCGGGACATGTTGATGCTCGAAAATCAGTTGCCCATGCGGCTGCTTAAAACCTTGCTTGCTGGTGACAATCAAGAAGCCCAGGTTCCCATGATCTATCTCTCCATGTTTACTTAATTGTCCACATTTTCCTGCAGATTTTGAAAAACGTTTTTGACATTTGGTTCACGTACGAGATTAGACGTAATTATATTGAAATTGGTTTGTTAATTAATATGCTATTTCTAGTCCTTTAATTTGTTTGGTTAATTTTTTAGCATATAGTTGCTAATCCCACTTAACATTCATTTGGTTAAGGGTGTGATAATATATGCGACTACGTCAAAATCATTTGGAATTTGTAAATTTCACGTGAAGTATCTAAATTATCATGTTAAATT
Source organism: Mitragyna speciosa (assembly GCA_024721245.1). Lineage (NCBI taxonomy): Eukaryota > Viridiplantae > Streptophyta > Magnoliopsida > Gentianales > Rubiaceae > Mitragyna > Mitragyna speciosa. The sequence goes on along the minus strand of JAMWEH010002082.1, from coordinate 8,146 downwards.
ACGCGACTATCATGATTCATAGTCCTTGCTCTTGCATGCATTTCCTCAATTCAATTTCTCGTAAATTTCTCTGATACTTCTTTGAATTGATTTGGCATTCAGACCGACGAGGAATCCATCAACCAACTTATCTTCAAATTCTACTTTCCCCACAGCACCCCAAAAAAACTGGGCAAATGCTTGCATGTACTAGATGTATATCGAAAGATCCTGTTACGGAAAGACCCTACCAGTCAAAAGAAGAAAAAACGCGGTAAAGTTTGTAGAAGGGGCGATGATGACGTCCTCGCAGCAAGAGAGCTTCAAGAAGCCGGAATCCTAATAAAAAAGAGCGAAAGCACAAGCCTAAAAGACATCCATTTCGACTGTGATCAAGGCATCCTTAGCCTTCCTCAAATCACGGTGGACGATGTTAGTGAAACAATGTTTCTAAACCTCGTAGCTTTCGAGCGATTCCACGTTGGTGCAGGGAATGAAGTGACTGACTACATATTCTTCATGGACAACATCATTGATAACGCTAAGGATGTTAACATCTTACAAACACATGAAATTATCCAGAATGCCTACGGAAGCGATAAAGCTGTTGCTCAATTGTTCAACTCGCTCTCGAAAGATGTTGCACTTGATGAAGATAGCAGCTTAACCGTTGTCCGTGAGACCATTAACATGTATTGCAAGAGAAGGTTGCACAAGTGGCGAGCCAGTCTCATCCAGACTTATTTCAGGAACCCTTGGGCCTTGATATCTGTTATTGCTGCCATTATTCTTTTTGCTCTCACCATAGCTCAGACCATGTATGGTGCCCTCCAGTATTACGATGCCCATAACAGCAAACAATGATCAGTCATTAATTTCAAGATCTTATCGTTCAGTCTGTTGCTAATTGATTTGTATTCTTCCTCCTCAATCTGTAATTTTGGAGGACCTGGACAAACTTGGGATTTAAGTTCTCGGGAAATAAAGAATTTCGTCCCTTAAATTCTTGATATGAATCAATGAAGAAAGAGTTGACAGAATTTCGTTGGTTGATTATTTAGTCAAAAAATCACTTAATTGCATGTTGATCATGATTACATTTTTGAAAGGTAATTAATTAACCACCATATCGTCTCCTGGCTAATGTGCTAAAGTTTGCATCCAACCACTTAGACTTGTTAATGATCGCCTCAATCAACTTCTGAGTGACCCAAAGATGTTTCCAACATATCAATTTCACTACAAAACTTTGAAAAGTTCTTTTCCAATTCTAACTTGAAAAGGCAAAAATAAGGAGTGGAGTCAAATTTATCCTCATGCATAATTCTATTCCATCACGGATCATTCTTCATAACTCATGACACATCTAGTCAAATTAATAATTGTCCATGGATTTCCGAAATCTACCCTATCCCAACATGTAGGAACAGTGTATTTCAAATCCACTAGCCTAACTTGGATTCAAATCCTTCTGAGGGCGTTCTTTTCATAAGATTTTGCAGTTAGGGATTTTAAATAAATGGGATTCTTTAAATTTTCATGTTCTTTTGTGTCAAATTCCTAGAATTTTTCAAATATCTGAATTCATGATAATGTAGATCGTAAAATTCAATTAAAAGGTAAAATTTGTTAAGAGAGAAAGAGAAAGAAAAAGAGCAATTGACTTGAGAGGGAGAAAATGATTATTGAACATGATTGATCATTTTCATATATATATATATATATATATATTATTTATGGAGCTAAATATGTGTAGAATCCATGAAGTTCAAACCTAACATAGACTTGACGACATCTAGTGAATCCGTTAAACAAAGGTAGAAAGACTCCAGCCCTAAACCCTAAAGCCAAAAGGCCCATGACTACTGAAACTTCGACCGTTTTGAAAATTGAAGTCGGTAAAAGAACTTGGACTTCTCACTTTGGACAAGGTTGACTGACATGATGTGGGCTTTTTAATTTTATCTGTTCAACAGCCCTTTTAAAGATGGCGGACTCTGAATTCCAGTCCAACTTTTAACTTTTGTGAAAATCAAAACCCAAAAAAAAAAAAAAAAAAAAACAACTTTTCTAGAGTGAGACGGACCAAAATTTGGCTATAATAATGTAGTGACTTCATAAATCACAAAAAAAAAAAAAATTGATAATTATGTGAGTTTCTCCTTTCAGAATATAAGACCTTCTTACTTTTTATGAATAGAAATACAGAGAATTCTTCCACCTAAAAAAATTGTAGGATGCGAGTTTACTCATAACATGAACTAAATTTTTTGGATCCCACATGACAAGAAACCCAGTACTTTAGAAACTTGAAATTTAATTTCATCTGTACGAAATAAATCAACAACTCTTCAAACGTTCAATTATTTCAATTGATCTGATTTTAGAAATAAACAGTCCAGTCTAGATCATAAAATCAAACTTCTGAGACGGCCATAGTGCTGTCTTGACATTCATCATTTTAAGGTAACAATTTGACCAAACTAAAATAGTTTGGCCAGCTTTTGGTATGACCAACCCTAGTTCAGTTGGACCCCTAGTTTGATTTAAAGTTGACGATTGAATAAATTTTGCAAGTCTGTAATTAAAGTCAGATTATACTAGATATTTACGAAAGTAAGTTCATTTCATACTTGACTATTTAATTTGTGATTAAATATTTAGTCCTCCTACCTAATCATCATTCAAAAAATTAGTGCATGTATATAAAAATATACAACCAGCTGAGAATCAAAAACTTCCTCCTATAGTGTACTTTTCACAAGGTATACATACATATGACCGGTGATGATGTCACAAACAATACAAGACATTCCAAAATGTTTCCACGGTTCTCATTTCTAACCTTGACCCATCATGACTTCATATATTTACACGAATACGAGACTGAGAATGAAGCCTTTGAGCAATACAAATTGAATACTGAATCTACGATTCAGAGTGTGTCAAATCTTGTATATAATATTTATAATTGGGGATGTACTTTGTTTTAGCAATGTAAATATTATACACCTATATATCTAACTTTATTGTTTTGCACATTTTAGGAAGTAAATATATTGTATTTGTAAGGTCAAATGAATCACTCTTGTGTGTCATGAAAGCATAGAAAAATATATACAATTTGTCATTCTACTTATATGGTTTAATATATATTATCTTTGTCACCAAGATATTTTAGCATAGTAGTCTCAATTGATAGGTGTAAATTATAAAACTAGTGAACCCTAGAAAGCAAAAGGTGTTCTCTTATAGATGCATATTGCTTTGAGAAGAAGATTCCTCCTCCATCATAATGCCAGATGATGAGTCTGGCTGCAAAAGTTTGATAAGTGACTTGGAATGAACTCAAATTGGGTTGGATTATTATCATTATTATGCAATATCCATGCAACTTGGACTAAAAGAAAATAAATAAAATTATCAATCAACTTGTCCCTATTACGTAGCTAATATAGTTAAGAGGAAAAAAGCAACTAGGGGAAGGTGTAACTGGGGATTATCTTTACCGTAATATTGTAATATTATATCAATTATTATATTGAATCTCCAATTAGAAGTAGTTAATTAATTAGTAAAAAAAAAAGGATTACTTCAACAGGAAAAAGCTATGGCTTTATTAACACCTTTGTTTTATCACATGTTTTCCACGGCTTAATAGTCTACATGAGGTAGACAAAAAGACAACCAATGATGGTAATTGCTTTGAAGGCCTTCTTTGAAAATGATGACACGCCTTTACAGTATGTAAGTTGAACAAATTTAGAATAGATGATACATCCAAAAAAAAAAAAAAAAATTTACGTGTCTTGAAATTAATGTAATTTTATGAAAGTATGCAAGAAATTAATGTAGAAATCCTTTTCAATTCCTGGTAGACCAGTCTGCCTAAAAATTTTCTTGTTGAATTGGAGATGGCATTTGACAAGATCCGCAGATTATATTCATCAAAAATTCAAAGCCTTCACTTTTCGTTCTTTTCACATTGGCTACAAAAAGTTTTTCCAACCTTTGAAGTCAAAACTTTCATACGAAAATTGGAACTCCTGTTCCTCTTTTCTTCACAGACTAAATAAAGAAAATGGACGACATTTTCTCCACCAATAAACTTTTCTTTATAAGTTACCGTACGTACTCTGAAATACATGCATGAATGTACATACCCTCAGAAGCGACTGTTAGGTGTTTAATGTGGATTGCTATAGGAAAGCTGACAAATCCGACATTAATACGCCTTCCAAGCTTATTAAGAGCTTCTCAATTGCTAATTTTCCTGAATAACAAAGAAGAATGAATAATTGTTTGATATTTTGAGGTGGGATGTTTTTGTATGGTTAGAGCAATTGAAAGGTATATTAACATAGAATTTGTAGCGGTTGTCAAAGTTCTCTTAGCAAGCAACGAAAGCTGCTGCAAATTTGTCAACCAGTCCTGGTGCATGTTTGATCACACATCAACATTGGCAGAACACCTGCCCTTGCAATTCTCTTAATCATAAATTTCTTCTCCCAACTCTTAAGTAATTTGATTTACCAACCTCGGACTTTGGTGGACCTTCCCCTTCCCATTCCCAACAACCTTTCTTTTCCATTTTATGTTCTCATGATCTAAAACGTGCCTGAACTTGAACAATAATTAATGTAAAGGTTTCTTTTACATTAAAACAATAATCGTTTAAATCAAAGTCTCTTCACTTACCTATATTATTCTCAAAGAAAGAAAAGAAAAAGACATCGAAACCTTCTAGAGTACATTTTTTTCCCCCTTTTTGATGGCTAATTAAGTGACGTATGCCAAAATTGATGCGAACTACATACTTGCAAGAACCATACACTAATCTAGTCAAACTTAAACTATGTAGGGCACTATTCTGGGATGTGCTGTAAGCAATATGGAATTTAAACATTTTGCATGCTTTAAGCATATATCTTCTAATAATCTTCACCAATTAGTCAGCTACCCATTAGGGATTGATCTTTCCATCTTGCAAGTAGTTTGTTTGTTTCTTTTTATTTAAGGTGCCACAAGTCTCTTATGGAACATACGACGTACTTGTGAATGCTTTGTGGTATGGGGATAAAAGTTAATGAGGAAAAAGAGAATGTAAGACAATTGCAAAAGGACAAGAAGGCGTATTAACAACGACAACACCTGAGATAAGATAGCTTTTCATAAGCTGTTCGCGGGAGAGAGAGTGCGTGTGCAGTTTCCTTTTTCATTCTAAGCAAAACATTGGTTGGAAAATATCCAATCAAAAACAGTTTTAATACAGCATCATTTTCTATTCAACTTCCTATAGTCAATTAGACCTATAGCCACAACTCACTATTATATATAAAGAACACAATTATTGAAGATATCGAAGTATTCTAATCTGTTTCATTTGTAGTGGGTAGTCTTGTTTTATGACTTCACTGAGCACAAAAATGGGCAGGAAATGCTCACACTGTGGAAAGATAGGGCATAATTCAAGGACTTGCCCTACTCAGAGGAAAAAAAATGCTGGTAGGTTGAAGCTTTTCGGGGTGCAATTACTCGATCCATCTTCTTCTTCTCCTCCTCCTTATTGTGATCATAATAGGTTTTCCATGAAGAAAAGCTTTAGCGTGGATTGTCTCTCAGTTTCACCGTTTAATGCTCCTTCTGGATCAAGAACGCCATCCTGCTCTACGTCTCCTCGTGATCAGATGTTTCTTTTTGAACAATCTGGTAAATTGTCTGGTGGATATCTCTCAGATGGCCTAATTCAAAGGAGTCAGGAAAAGAAGAAGGGTAAGCTGAAATTTTTATTCTGCCCTTCTTGAATTCAAGTTTTCCATCTAATCTTTTACTGCTTTTCACTTCTTAAATGAAAGTCAATGAAACATATTCCTCTTGCTTATACATGTATCAAGTTATGATAAAAGAAATGCTCTGATCAAATGGGCAAAATACATATATAGGTATGCCTTGGACTGAAGAGGAGCACAGGATCTTTCTAGTCGGCCTGGAAAAATTGGGTAAAGGTGATTGGAGAGGAATCTCAAGGAATTTTGTGACCACCAGAACTCCAACCCAAGTAGCCAGTCATGCCCAGAAGTATTTTCTTAGAAGAAATAGCATCAAAACAAAGATCAGCCGTCGCCCTAGCCTTTTTGATATGGTATAATCCCAAATTCATCTTTGGCTTTTTGTTCTTTTAATCAATAATGTTCGTTTTAGGATAACAAAATCCATGGACTAAATCCGCTTTTGCTACCTATTCTTCATCAGGTGGAGAGGGATAAGTCTGCCTTCCAATCGGTCCGCCAAAGTCCCTCTTTTACAATGGATCATGAGCAATTTATCTCAGGTGGAATGCTTTTGCCAAAAGCAAATGTTTCATCCATGATAAATTTCAATGCATCTACGGAGCAAGATTCAAAATCCGGCCATATTTCTGTCCCAGTTGCACTACCTGCATCTTTGGAGTCCAGTTTTATTCCATCAAGTAGCTCAAGAACTAAACCCGAGCATGATCGTGATCAAATTTCTTCCTCTTCACCACCTAACCTAGAGCTTTCTCTTGCTATTCCTCAGCCAGCTGTCAGCCAAAGCAAATACAGTTGTCTAAAACTAACACTATCTCATGTATGTAAATCCAGCATAAGCATATAAGCTAAAGCCCATAAACCTACAAATACTTTTCCAATCAATCAATGTTATGATCATTGGATGATGCTTGTCTCCTTAACGATCACAATACAAATTAGGGTTGAGGTAACTTAGCACATCTGGTTGACTTTGTTGATGTATTAATCTCTAGGCAACTTTTTTGTTTCAAATCTCTCTCTTCACAATAGATTAAAAGCTAAAAAAAAAATCATTGAATTATATGTTAAGGTATAGATGCTTTCAATGATCAATTCCAGCTGATTATTTTTTAAAGACATAATTTCATATACCTCAACTGAGGTTTATGACAATTGCATCTAGCTCCCCTCATGTTTGAGAAATTATACTTACCTGCCCTTATAACACAAAATGACTAAAGTAACCTTGCTAAAAGTTATATTCTTATATAACATGCCTAAAAAATGATATGAATTTGTAGCCAATACTACTCCAAAAAAATCTTCAAATCTTTTTTTATAAATTTTTCTTGAAAAACCTTCAATACATTCACTAAATAAGATAAAGCTTTTTTCTTTTTACTCTTTTTTTTTTGAGAAAAATTACTATAGAGCATTTGATGATGGTGCTAAATCTTTTCCTTCCCTTTTTTCTTTTTCTAAGAATAGATGGCTTTAACTTATGCAATAAATGCGCTAAATTTGTTTTTCCTTTTCTTTCTTTTAGGATTACTTTGGCCCATTCATTGAATGCACTAAATTTTTTACCCAAAAAAATAAGAAGAAAAAATAATGGTCACCTTTATGTGGTTGGCCATTACCAAACTTTTTTCATACAATTGCGCATTTTAAAAATAGTTTTATAATTTACTAATTGTTTAATAATACTTCTATTTTATTATTTATTAATAATACTTCTGTTTTTACTATGAAACTATGAAGGGCATTTCTGGGATATTAATGTGCTTTTTTTTTTTTTTTTTTTGCTTACATCATCCTAAACTACTATTCAGGGAATGTATGTGTAATTTCTCAAACGTGAGGGAAGCTAGGTGCAAGGAAGGTTTACAAAATTATCCCTTACTTATTAAATGGACTAGCAGAACATATTGCTTAACAATCACATTTAAGAATGAATAGAGGGTCGAACGATTAAAACTCTACGACTCCACACTAGAGGTTAGAGGTTCGAATTGCACCAGCATCATTTCCTTCCCCTACTGTAATAGTTTAGGTTGATTAAAATAAAAAAAAATAATCACATTTGAGTGCTTCACCAAATATATATATATATATATATAAATTCAATATGCCTTTTTGTTTTCTCTGTGCTTGAACCTCTGAAATATTATTTAGTGCCTGAATATATGTCAAATTACCAAAAAAAATCTATTCCAAACATCATTATATACTTTGAAACCTCTTTCTGCGAAAAGCAGTGCATGCTTTTTGAGGGAAGTTACAGTAAAATTAGAAGGGAATGCATTTATAATAGATGGTTTTAATATTCACTTTTTTAGGGACTTATTGCTTTTGCATATGTTGGTTGACAACTCTATCATAGACTTAATGTAGTG
>JAMWEH010000071.1:0-74567 GCA_024721245.1 Mitragyna speciosa | reverse complement strand
TTGTGGACTCCCAAAGCTTGCAAACGCACTTAAATCGCATGGGGGACTTGGCTGGAAGCCTTGCTAGCACTTGCACCGTTATTTCATGGGGAATGTGTACCGGGCAAAAACTAATGTTTTGTCATAATAACTATGTGGATGTAGATGGTTTGGTTGAAAGTTTTTTTACAGTTTCGGCTGAATAACCATGGAATAACAGTTAATGGGGTTAATAATGACAAGGGGACTTTAACAACAGAAGGTTCCAAACCTTGTACAAGTGAACTTCTTCGAAGAAATCCGAAAGTGCCCAATTTCCTTTTTTTTGTGCTCTTCGACTATTATTTCATTGGGTCAAAAGAGTCACTAAATCAGTAAAAAATCCATAGCTTCTTCCTATATCATATGAACAACTGTCATTGGACCAAAGAGTCCTACATCAGTAAAAATCTATAGTTTCTTCCTATATTATAAGAATAACAACAAGCTCTTGAGTTGAGCGTAGCTACTCTGTTATTCGAACTATATAAAAATTAGATTGGGATAATTTCATAAACCTCCCCTGAGGTTTTTGACAATTTCACCTAGCCCCTTGAAGTTTTCAATATTACACTTACCTCCCTTCCTTATATCAAATGACCATAATAACCCTAATCAATTATCAAAGCCAAAATAAAAAAAAAAAACCATAGTAACCCTCCTTTCCAACGTCTCATCTCCCTTTCCTTTCTTTTCCTTATTTTTTTTGCTGCTAAACCCCCTTCATTTCTCCCTCCCTCTCTTTCCTTTCCCTGCTCTTCTCTTCCTCCCTCCTCCCTCTCTTCTCTTGCTGCTAACCTGCTTCTCCTTTCCTTGCTCTAGCGAGCTACCCCATTCCTTCAATTGATCTACTACTAACTCATTCTTCCCCTCCCCTTTAGCCAACATCCCCCTCTCTTCAATTGATCCTCCCATCTTCTTTGCCCTGTACCTCCACCTTTGTGATGTTGATTCTATCTCCCTCCTCGCCTCTCTAAAAAGCAGTCAAAGGGAAAGGAAGAATTGTATATTATCTTTTTATTTTAATTTTGCATATTGACTGGTATTTTATGTAATTACGAGATGAAAGAAATCAAAACAAGGCCTACTGGACTTTAATTTATTTCACCTCTTCTTTTCTTTTATTGCTTTGTTTATATTATTTATTGTTGCTTCATTATTGTGAGAGTGAAAAAAAAAAGAAAATGAACGAATTTTTGTGGAGATGATGAATCTTTTTATAACTGGTACTTGTGATATCTTGTATGTGCTCTATAATTAGAATTCTTACTGCTACATGTTTCCTCAATCCTTAAGCCTTGAAATGGAACTGAGCGTTGTAAGAACATTTGTGATCAATTGCGCCTAATTGGTTTGATGTTGGTACTAGTGCTCCTAAGGTTGTTTATGGGTTGTGATTGGTATCTCTTCTATTTGATATTGTGCTCCTGAGGTTGTTTCTAGTAGGAACTAAAGGGGCTTAATGATAACTATGGATGTGTTATTGGATATAGGACTATATAGTGTAGCATTATATATTGAATAAGGAATGTTTTATGGCTTGGATAGATTGGAAACTTGAAAATTTAGTGCAATTTTGATTGGGTAAATTAATTGGCACAAAATTTTTAGTTAATGAATTTCATATTTTTGCTTGTTTTAATGTATATTATGTATTATTTGAAACTTGAAAAGGCTGTGGTGGTGGTTCTAAGGACGGATAATATTGTTGCAGTAAGGATGGAGGTTTTGGTGCTACTGATAATGGCAAAAATTTGGATGAGATGAAGATTGAATTGGAGGAGATAGGTTTTGATGATAATGGCAAAGGTTAGGATGAGATAATGATTGTATTGGAGGTTTAAGATGAGATAAGATAATGATTGTATTAGAGGGGCTGGGAGCTGAGTCGGGTAGTAAAGAGAAAGAAAAATTGAAGATTGGATTGGTATTGGGGAAATTTGAGCCATATGTAGAGAAGAAAAAGGTAGAAGAAAATAATAGCATGGATTTTTATTTTATTTTTTTTGTGGTCAAGGTCAATGAGGATATTTTTGGGTATTCATGAGTCTTTTATGTCCACCTCATCATGATTGGGTTTTTTTGTTACCTAAACAGTGAAAGCAGGGGGTGTAGGTGTAATATTGAAAACCTCAAGGGATTAGGTGAAATTGTCAAAAACCTCAAGGTAGGTTTCTGAAAATATCCCAATTAGATTTTATTTAACCATGGTTGGGGCAGGTATGAGATACAGTTAAAGATTGGTGCTAGTAGGGTGGTTAATATATTATTTTAGGTTTTGGTGCACAATTGTGCAATCATATAATAATTTATTGTATTAATACATAGAGTTAGTGTACATGTTATTGTACATAAATAAATCTTACGATTATAATAACATTGTGTTATTTACACTAAATCTTATAAAAAATTCATTAATTATGCAATCCAGCCCCAAACTTTAACTATATCTACCTTGGTTCCTACTTGGACATAGATCCTTAACGCACCTAAAAAAGCCATTCTTTTTTCTTTCCCCTATCTCTTTAAGTAGTTGATGATTATCTTTTCTTGATTTTAATCAATTCCCTATATTATTTATAAAGAATTTTCTAACTTTCTCATTGTTTTAGCCATTACAAGCAACTTAAACATTATTTTTAAGAAGAGGGAAGCATAACTTTATTAACTTACTTAAAATCTAGAGGAGTACATGAGAGTAGACTAGAATAGAGAATCATGCTAGCAATTACTTTTATAGAAATCTATTTTCCACACATATGACGGTTCAGAATGAAGTAGAAAATAATTATATAATTCTCAAACAAAAGCTATAAGTGCATATTACGGCCGGTATCAGAATCATAACTCCTTAATGTGACAAACTTTTCAACACGATTATAATGAAATTAAGGTCTATTTTTTTGGATGAAGAAAGAGACTTGGAGAATAGAATATACCGAAACTTCAAGCTTAAGTACTGATTGAATTATGCTTAGTGCTAGTAACAAAGCCAAAGTACCAATGGGAGCATGGATCAGCCTTTTGTTTTGCAAAATTCTTAGCAAAATTACACTAAAAACATGAGATAATTTGCAATCTAGAATTATCTAGAAAGAGTCTAAGAATGTTGTTGCAAAATATCTACATAAGAGTCTAAGACTGCTATTGCAAAATCTAGCAATAATTTACCTAGATTACTAGCCTAGGTGAGGTAAAGTTGTGGTCTATAGAAAAAAGATGAAATATGTGGTTTGTAAAAGAAATTGGAGTCTGTGGAACGGTCTACAAATACTCCAATCTATCCATTTGAATGCAAAAGAATTGAAAGCAAGAAAAAACTCAAGTGTAGTAGCATACTACTAATACTCCAAAGTCCTCCCAGAAGTGTCTTCCTCCCGGTTGTAATAAAAAGTCTTCAATAAAATTAATTTGAGAAATCAAATCCTTTTTGCACATCTTATCCAATATAAACTTATTTTATATCCTTGTACCCCAACAATTTTGGTATCAGAGCAAGTTTCAGTTAAATTTAGCTTCCCAATTTCACACTAAAATCTAGCTTCCACCATTTTTAAAACCCAAGTTCTTGAGTTCATAACAAAATCATCCCACGTTTCTTCAATTTAATCACACTTATGGAACCTACCAATAATTTGCCTGCATTCAAATATGCAGATAGTCTTATTCTGATTTTTGAAGATGAAAACTTTGATTATTGGAGTGTCCAAATGAGGACATTATTTATCTCACAAAATTTGTGGGATCTGGTGCAAAATGGGTATGAGGAACCAGCAAGTCCAGATGAAGAAGCAACATGGATGGAAGCATGCAAAAAGTCATATAAGAAAAATGTGCAATGGTATGCTCAAGCATTGCTCAACATTCAAAAGGGGTAAGTAATGACAAAATCAAAAGATGCTTGGGAAATATTAAAAACTGAATTTCAAGGCTATACAAAGCCATCTCTATTAAACTTCAATCATTATGGAGAGATTTCAATTACTTGGCAACAAGGGAAAATGAAACCATTCAACAATTCTTTTCCTGAGTTGCTGGTGTCATACATCAAATCAAAAGTTATGGAGATAATATAATGGATCAAAAAGTGGTTGAAAAAGTCTTAAAAAGCTTACTGGCAAAATTTCATCACGTCGTAGTAGCTATTGAAGAATCAAAAGATTTAACAAAATTAACGCGTCAACAATTAATGAGCTCTCTTGAAGCATACGAGAAAAGGACGAACATATTTTCAAATCAATCGCTGGAACAAGTATTCCAATCAAGAGTACAACTATGTGAAGAAAAGTTTCCAAAGAAGGAGCATGGCAATTCTAGAAGAAGCCAAAACATGGGCAGCTTCAAAGAGGACGTGGAGGCCACACTTTATTTCGTGCACGGGATGGACAAAATAGCAACAATAAATTCGACTCCTACTGCATTATCTACAATAAAAATAATCAATGCCTTAAAGAATTGCATATTGCAAAAAATGCAAGGTCCCAAACCACTTAGAAAATGATTGGTGGTTCAAGAATCAAAATAGCAGCAAAGTCAATTTTTCTGAAGAAAAAGAAGCAGAACTATTTTCATGCATGAATGCTTTGCTGCAAGAATCACGAAATATCTGGTACGTAGACAATGGTCGCAACGTGACACTCGCCATGCTCTAAACTACGTTAAAACACGAGGCTAATCGATACAAAATATTAACAATCAACCTTAGTCTAATACAAGAATAATGATGGCCTATAAGCTTATCATCTTATTCATTCAAAACATACATTATCCATTTACAATTTTCATTGCCCCATCACAAAATTTGGGAAGTACCTATATAACCTAGCCTATAACAAAAGTATGGCTATACATCACTGCATCATAAGTAACCTCATTCATGTTTAAGCTAATCTAGGACTATAAGGCCCAAAAGTCATCCCAATTTCCTTCTACAAAATCATCACCTGCAAAATCAAACAATTGGGTGAGTGACAATCATCCAATAAGTAGTAAATGGTCTTTTTGTGGGTTGAAATTGTTACACATGTACATATAATCTTCTGGAGGCAAAACAATGTTTATATCATTCACAAACATACGTGGTCAACACACAAACAATTCAATTCATATCATAAGCCATGGCACCAAAACAATGAGAGCTCATGTAATTAGTGGTCAATGACCCTAGATATTCAGTTGTTAACTACTACTCAATTAACATGGTTCAATACCCAACTTTTACTCGGTTGGTCCGATTCAAAACTAACTTTCACCCGGTTAGTACAGTTCAAAAATCATAGATTAAACCCCATATTAAGAAACTAGTCTCGTCATAGCCATTTCATATGAGAGCTCAAGCATTTCAAATGTTAAACAAATTATCAATAACTCACGTATTTCCATTTCACAGAGAGAATATAAAATAATCAAACTCAAGCCAAATTGTATAGAATATACATTTCAAAGCCTTACAATTGTCATTAACACTTTTCCAAAGACAAAGAGAATCAAGTACTACTTACCTTGATCTGAAACTAGTTTAAGTAATCCGAGTAGCGATACCCACCATCGTCGCCTATAATACACAATTAATACCCAAATCATACTCTAATTCTATCAAAAAAACATAATCAAGCTCAATTCTAGACTCAAAGTACAAAAGAAATAAAATCCCTATGGCATGGGTGATCCACGAGTGGGAGCCCACGATCCGCACCCGCTGATCACCAAAATTGACCCACGGATCCTAAGCTAAGAGGCCGATCCACGGCCTCCTCTCAAGCTAGTCGTGGCTGCGGCTGGCTCTAGCTTTGCCCACGGCTCGGTGGGTAGAAACTAGACACGATCAACTAGCCTCGAGCCACGGCCGCGATTCAGCTGACCTCACCTGTGGCTAGTCAGGCAAAGAAATGCCGCGGGTGAAGGCTCGTCGAGCCTTGACCAGGGCTGGGTTCACTTCATTCACGGCTTATCTGCGAATTTCTGCAAAAACACCCTTCACATACCCAATCTCAACTCCAAACCAACCCAATCTCAAATTATCATCAAAATTACATAATAATGCCATACTAAAGTAATAAAAGCTCAAGATACATGCAAATCATAAATACAAGATACATTTACATAAGGTCTTCCATTCCTCTTAACCCACATCTATAATAACAACTAATTCAAACACATACACTCCACCCACTCTAAATATAAGCTCACTAAAACAAAACAACACTACACTTCCTACTTAACTAACCAATCTATTACTACACCACATAACAACTCCAAAAAGAAGAAGCTTAACTCAGAGGAAAGATTTTACCTTGGTTGGAAGACTCAAAGAGGTTCTTGTTTGCTTCCTTTGGGGGATAAAAATCATATTTATCACAATTGCTATCAAGCTCTTCATCTTTCACAATTCACAAAATTCCCCGAGAGGGTCTTTGACCAAAAGGTCCCTCAAGGGTCTTTGGTATTACATTCTTCTCCTCTAATAATAAACTTACGTATTATGCGAATCGAATAACACCGAATATTTCTTTCTTATTTTTTCCTTGAGCTCCCAAGTTACTTCCTGAACAGTATGATTGATCCATTGCACTTTGACGTAGAAAATCGTTCTCCTCCTTAAAACTTAATATTTGCGGTCTATGATATGAAGAGATTCTTCACCATACGATAAATCTTTTTGGATAGGCAATGGCTCGTACTCAAGAACATGATTAGAGTCAGAGACGTACTTCCTGAGTTGAGAAACATAAAAAACATTGTAAATTTTGGACAAGGCCAATGGTAGAGCTACTTGGTATGCCAACTCACCAACTCTTTCTAAGATTTCAAATGGTTCTACGTATCTTGCACTCAATTTTTCACTTTTGTCAAATCGCATCACACCTTTAATTGGGGAGACCTTGAGGTACACTTTTTCTCTCGGCTGAAACTCTAAAGGTCATCTTTTCAAATTTATCTAACTCCGTTGTCAATCTTGAGGCGCCTTCATTCGATCCCTCACTAGAGTTAGTTTTTCTACAGTAGTCTGAATGAGCTCGGGTTTGGTGATGGTCTTCTCGCCTACTTTGCTCTAATACAATGGTGATCGACACTTGCGTCCGTACAATGCCTCAAACGACGCCATCTCAATATTGTTGTGGTAGCTGTTGTTGTAGGAGAATTCAATTAACATAAAAAAATCTTCCCAGCTACCTCTAAAGTCCATGATACACGCTCGAAACATATCTTCTAAGGTTTGTATAGTGCGTTCTGACTGTCCGTCAGTCTGAGGACGATACGCAGTGCTAAGGCTCAATTAGGTACCCATTACCTGTTGAAAACTCTCCCAAAATCGTGAAGTGAATCGAGGGTCTTGGTCGGAAACAATGCTTACTGTGACTCCGTGATATCGTTCAATGCGATCTATGTAAATATTAGCTAAAATATCCATAGAAATTGTTGCCACTATTAGTAGAAAGTGAGCCGACTTTGTTAATTGGTCGACATCACCCAAATGGCGTCATTTTCTTTGCAAATCTTTGACAATCCGACTACAAAATCTATCGTTACATGCTCTCACTTCCACTCTGATATCTCCAACGGCTTAAGCAAACTGGCAGGTCATTGATGTTCTGCTTTGATCTGTTGGCATACTAAGCACTTAGACACATACTCCGCGATATCTCTTTTTATCCCGCTCCACCAAAACAACTACTTCAAATCCCAGTACATTTTGGTACTGCTAGGATGGATTGAAAACTGAGAAGAATGAACCTTCGTCATGACTTCATTCCTCAATTCTCTCCCTTTATGTACAACTAATTGATTTCTCATCCACACACTATCATCCTCGTGCAATTGAAAGTTAGATGACTCTTCACTCTCACTTTTCTCCTTGAGCTTCGTTATCTCTTCGTTTTCTCCCTTGAGCTTCTTTGATCTTTGCCACGAGTGTCAATTAAGCAATTAAGGCCACTAGCACATTTTGAGTAGACTTAACCATCTCTAAGTTCAACTCTTTCATTTGCTTTGTCAACATTGCTGTCATAGTTCCCGTACTCTTCCAGCTCAAAGCGTCCGCTACTTTGTTAGCTTTCTCGGGTAGTAACTAATGGTGAAATCGTAATCCTTTAACAACTCGAGTCATCTTTTTCTGCCGCATATTGAGCTCCTTCTAAGTGAACAAATATTTCAAACTTTTGTGATCGGTGAAAACTTCACATTGTTTCCCTGTGCAAATAGTGCTTCCAAATTTTCAAAACAAAAACTACGGCTGCTAGCTCCAAATCATGCACCGAATAATTTTGCTCATAAAGTTTCAATTGACGTGATGCATAGGTATCACCCAATCATTCTGTATCAATACACACCACAATCCATTCTTTGAAGGCATCGCTATAAATTATAAACTTGCTCGACTTCGATGGTAGCGCGATAATTGGAGTCGACACCAACTTGTTTCTCAACTCTTGGAAGCTTTCTTTGCATTTTGGAGTCCATTCAAACTTCACTTGTTTATGGGTTAAACGAGTCAAAGGCATTGCTAGTAGAAAAGAATCCTTCCACGTACTTTCGATAGTAACCCGCCAAATCTAAGAAATTTCGTACTTTTGCCACATTAGTTGATTGAGGCCAATCTACAATGGCTTTAATCTTCTGAGGGTCTATTGCTACATCTTTTTCTGAAATCACGTGCCATAAGAAAGAGACACTTTTGAGTCAAAACTTACACTTGTTTAGCTTTGCGTACAATCGTTCACGCTTTAAAATTTGCAAAGTCTCTCTTAAATGGTTCTTGTGGTCCTCCTCACTTGAAGAGTACATTAAGATATTGTCTATGAATATCACTATAAACTTATCCAACTACTCTTTAAACACCCTATTCATCAAATTCATAAAAGTAGCAGGAGTATTTGTTAGACCGCAAGGCATAATGAGAAACTCATAATACTCGTACCTGATTCAGAAGGAGCTCTTGGGAATGCCCTCCAGCTTAATTATCAACTGGTGGTATCCCGAACTAAGGTCAATTTTAGAAAACACTTTAGCTCCCTTCAATTGATTGAATAAATCATCAATCCGAGACAAAGGATACTTGTTCTTCACAGTGGTTTGATTGAGCTCCTGATAGTCAATGCACAACCGCATGCTGCCATCTTTCTTCTACACGAACAAGACCGAAGCACCTCAATATGACACACTCAATCAGATCAATTTCTTGTTTAATAACTCCTGTAGTTGAACTTTAAGCTCCTCAACTCCGCCAGAGCCATACGATATAGAGCCTTGGAAATGGGTTCCACCCTAAGCACCAAATTGATTTCAAAATCAATCTCTCTCTTTGTTGGCAACCCCGACAATTTTTCTGGAAATACCTTCGAAAATTCTCTTACTATGGAAATATCTTCTAATTTCACCTCTTTTTTCTTATTCATGTCCACCATATACGCTAGAAACAATCACATCATTTTCTAATAGTTTTGAAAGTTTGAAGAACAGATAGAATAGGTAAAGATTTCTTTTTCTCAAATTTTCGAACACACCCTTGAAAAGTAAAAATAGAGGTATTTGGAATACGAAAAATATACCATTTTTTCTCAACAATCCACATAAGCATAATTGTCTGACAACCAATCCATGCCTAGTATTACATCAAAACCTCCCATGTTTAGTTGTACTAAGTTAGCCTTGAACCATCATTCCTCTAAATCTAATACACACTCCATATTTACAAAATTTGAAACTAAAATCTTTCCTCCCGAAGTTTCTATCCTATATGGTTTATCTAATATGCATGGGATAATATTTAACAACGGAGCAAATTTCTTAGAAATGAAAGAATGACAAGCTCCACAATCGAATAAAGTGAAAGCAAGAAGTGAATTAACTGTTATGATACCTGTCACCACATCCTCCGACCTTTCCGCCTCTTGTTGGGTCATAGCATACACCTTGGAATTAGCCGGCACAAGATTGGCATTGCTAGTTGCCGGTGTTCCTTGTTTGTTGCCGCCTCCAACCGACTTGGGACTTGCTTGGCTAGTGGTGGAGTGAATTTAGTTGGAGTTTGCATGATTGGTGCTAGAATTGGCTTGACTTGCGGTGGCTTGTTTCGGATTTAGGCAACTATTCACCTTATGTCCAAACTACCGACATTCGAAGCAGATCTCAGATTTTCACCTACACTCTTCGGAGTGCACGCAAGAACACACTTCACAAAACTTGGTTGTCTCGAAAAAGCTATACTTCTGTGGTAGCATTTGCGTAGAGCCACTCGATTAAGAGTCCATCGGTCGTGGTAAATTACTCGGGCGAGATAGCCTGGGTGCTTGGAAGGATAGTCCTCTACTAGGATGTGGCCCTTGAGCTATAAATGGTCAGGACCTTTGTCTTATCTCTGCATTCTCTCTCTTAATGTCTTGTTTGGCGTCCAAGTTTGCCTCGTACATCTGATTGCACGAAGTGTAAAAGTTTTTCGTGATCTTGGATTGAATTTGGCCATTCGATCTGTCTTTGAAAGACACTATTTTCTTGGTTTCATCCGTCATCACGGAGGGAACAAAACATCCTAGAAAAAGAAAGGTAGAATAGTACTCCGCCATGGACATGGGCCCTCGCTTCAGGTTATTGAATTATTGGATCTTTTGAATGCGAATGGCAGGCGAAAAAATAGTGTCGTAGGAATACCTAGTTGAAGTCTTTCCCAAGTCAATTCACGGCTTGTGGAAGCTAAAGTCATGGACACACTGTCCCACCACTTTTCGGCCTTACCAACTAAGAAGAAGACCACCACTTGAGGTCGAATATGGTTTGGTACTTGCATCAATTGAAACTTTTTCTCAACTTGGGAGAGCCATCTCTCCGTAATGGCTAAATTTGGGCTCCCATCGAGGATGAGGACATTAACCTTGCTCAATTCTTTACCTCGGTTTTCTTCCTAGCCTGTCCGAGTTCCTCCTTGTTATTGTTCGTATTGCTGAAACTCGTGGAGAAACTGATAAGTGACATCTAGGGTTGTAGGATCCAATTGGGGAGGTGAAGAGTGATCCACGTTTCTTGGTCATGGGGGAGGAGTCAGATGAGAAGTTCCCTTCTCCTGAGGTTTTTGGGAAGTCCGACTGGCATCTGCCATAAAACTCTTGATAGGAATATTGAGTTCTTTTTCTTCTTCATTGTCTTCTCCATCGGGGCCTAGGTCCTTCACCGACGGCTCGGCGTCATTTGCTATTCGCTTGCCACTTCCATCGCCAATAGCTTCTAATTTTGCTTCCTTCATGGTGGCATTCTGCACAAAACCCTTGTTAGAAACACATCAACCCCAACAACTATCTAACACTAGCGCAATTCAAGTTAACACCCATAATAATCATTCACTAAATCATCCTAAGCATTCAATCTGTTTTTACACCTAAGGTAGCACATAAGATCAAACCTAAGCTCTGATATCAATAAAAATGTCACGCTCCGCGACCCGAGACGTGGCACCCATTATGCCCTAAATTACGCTAGAACACGAGGCTAATTGATGCAAAATATTAACAATCAACCTTAGTCTAATACAAGAATGATGATGACCTATAAGCTTGTTATCTTATTTATTCAAAACATACATTATCAATTTACAATTTTATTGCCTTATCACAAAAATTATTTGGAAAGTACTTGTATAACCTAGCCTATAACAAAAGTATGGCTATACATCACTGCATCAAAAGTAACCTTATTCATGTCTAAGCTAATCTAGGACCATGAGACCCAAAAGTTATCCCAATCTCTTTTTACAAAATCATCACTTGCAAAGTCAAACAATGGGATGAGTGACAATCATCCAGTAAGTAGTAAATGCTCTTTTTGTGGCTTGAGATTGTTACACATATACATATAGTCTTCTGAAGGCAAAACAATGTTCATATCATTTACAAACATACGTGGTTAACACACAAACAATTCAATTCATATTATAAGCCATGGCACCAAAACAATGAGAGCTCATGTAATTAGTGGTCAATGACCCTAGATACCTAATTGTTAACTACTACCCGGTTAACACAGTTCAATGCCCAACTTTCACCCGATTGGTCCGGTTCAAAACTAACTTTCACTAGGTTAGTACGGTTCAAAGGTCATAAATCAAACATCATATTAAGCAACTAGTCCCGTCATAGCCATTTCATACAAGTGCTCAAACATTTCAAAGGTTAAACAAATTATCAATAACTCACGTATTTCCATTTCATAGAGAGAACATAAAATAATCAAACTTAAGCCAAATTGTATAGAACATACATTTCAATGTCTTACAATTGTCATTAACACTTTTCCAAAGACATAGAGAATCAAGTACTACTTACCTCGATCCAAAACTAATTCAAGTAATTCGAGTAGGGATACCCACCGTCGTTACCTATAATACACAATTAATATCCAAATCATACTCTAATTTCATCAAAGAAACATAATCAAGCTCAATTCTAGAATCAAAGTACAAAAGAAATAAAACCCCTATGGCATGGGTGATCCGTGGATGGGAGCCCACGATCCGCGCCCGTGGATCACCGAAACTGACCCGCGGATCCCAGGCCAGAGGCCAATCCGCGGCCTCCCCTCAAGCTAGCCGCGACTCTAGCTCTGCCCACGGCACGGTGGGCAGAGACTAGACGTGACCAACTATCCCCGAGCTGCGGCCGAGGCTTAACTGACCTCACTCACAGCTCGTCAGGCAGAGACTAGCCGCGAGTGAAGGCTCGTCGAGTCTTGACCACGGTTGGGCTCACTTCACCCACGGCTCATCTACAAATTTCTGCAAAAACACCCTTCACATACCCAATCCCAACTCCAAACCAACCCAATCTCAAATCATCATCAAAATGACACAATAATGCCATGCCAAAGCAACAAAAGCTCAAGATACATGCAAATCACAAGTACAAGATACATTCACAGAAGGTCTTCCATTCCTTTTAACCCATATCTTTAATAACAACTAATTCAAACACATACACTCTACCCACTCGAAATATAAGCTCACTAAAACAAAACAGCCTACACTTCCTAATTAACCAACCAATCTATTACTACACCACATAACAACTCCAAGAAGAAGAAGCTTAACTTAGAGGAAAGATTTACCTTGGTTGGAAAACTCAAAGAGGTTCTTGTTTGCTTCCTTTGAGAGGTGGTGACCTTCAATGTCTTCTTCAAAGAAAAGGGAGAAGAAATTTTAGAGAGTGAGAGAAAGAAATCTTGAGAAAATGAAGAAGAGAAAATAGGAAGGAAACCTAAGTCTTTTGGGGATAAAAATCAGATTTATCACAATTGCTATCAAGCCCTTCATATTTCACAATTCACAAAACTCCCTAAGAGGATCTTTGACCAAAAGGCCCCTCAAGGGTCCTTGGTATCACATTTGTAGTAACCATATAATCGGCAATCAAAACATGTTTTATAAGATCGATGACTCTATTCAATCTCAAGTAAAATTGGGAGATAGAAAAAGACAGAAATGTACAAAATGTTGAAGGCAAAGGAGTTGTTGTTGTCACAACCAAAGCAAGTACAAGAAAATTAATTCATGGTGTCTATTGCGTTCCCGAGCTAGCTCAAAATTTATTAAGTGTTGGCTAACTACTACAAAAGGGTTATAAAGTAAATTTTGCTACTGGAGAATGCATTATCAAAAAGAGTAATATAACAATTGCAAGAGTCAAAATGACTCCTAACAATGTATCGAAGATTGGTTGGCTCACTCATGTATATCAATTTCCAATTTTCTGAGTTGGCTCACTCCTAATAAAGTGTTTCCAGATTTTTTTTTGAAAAACTGATCAACTTTCTCAATTGAATGATGGAGTTGCGAAAGTTGATCCTACTATATATCGAAGAATGGTTGGCGCAATCATGTATAGTATGTGTAGCAACAAATTTCGTGTCTGCGAATAAAAGACAGGAAAAATTGCACAAATTAAATTTATTAATTTCAAAATAAAAAGTGACAATCTCCGGATAAATTTCTTTATAAGAGAAATTATCCCCTGATTCTTCTCTTCGTGAACAATTAATTCAAGGGCCCAAAAAAGGCTTGTTCTTGAATTAAAATCGGATTCTTCGTAGGAAACAGTTGATTTGATTTTATCGTCTCGAACACTTGAATCTTGAATCTTCGAGTCTTCAACACGAACACAGGAACTTGGTTGAATTTGAACTTGGACTTGAGGTCTTGATTTGCACTTGAACTTGGATTTGAGAGACTTGAAGAAGAGAAATCTCTAGAGAATTTGGTAGAGCTTTCTCTAAGCCTTTGGAGAATTTGTCATATATCGACTTGAGTGAAGAGAGCCCTTATTTATAGCCAAAATTAGGGTTCAATTGGCTTACAAGGAAACTCTCTAGAATTCTCCACCAACTTGGATTACTTGTGGCTTAAGAAACCCATTAAAGTAGACTTGAATTAATGGGTCGGCCCAAAGAGTTCAATGTGAATTAATAAAATTAATTCACTTTTAATTTAATGGACATTATACTTGAACTTGAGGCCCATGCTGATAGTCCAACTTATAAGTCCAAATATAAATGAACTTATAAAATGACTTTAATTTAATTTAAATTAATCAAGACTAATTTAATTTGTTTAATCTTGACTAATTAAATTAAAATAAAATATCAGTGTCTACAGTATGATGGAGTTGAGAAAATTGCAGTTGAATGATAGAGTTGAGAAAGTTGATCCCACTATATATCAAAGATTGGTTGACTCCTAATAAAGTGTTTCCAAGTTTATTTAAGAGAATTTGCACCGTTATGTCATTGGGAATGTACATGGGGTAGGAACGTGTGCGCTTTTCCTCCTCCATAGTTGCTCTATCGACGCCAACGATTTGATCTTTCTGATTTTGGTGATTGTGACTTGTGAAAGATTTTTGACTCGAATCAGCATCATGTATAGTTGGTTGTGTTGCCAAATAATGGGTCGGTTATAGAGGGAAAAGTATACAATACACCACGTGCATTGCCACGTGGTGTACTAGAACTAATAATTTATCACCATGTGGCAATGGTGGGTCATACCTTGTATTATTTGGCGATGTGTGATTGGTTCTAGTGCACCACGTGGCACGCCACGTGGCGCACGTGGTGCACGCAATACTCACTCGTTATAGAGTTCTTTTCCAATTCCTAGTGGGTTTTTACTTGAAAGTCCAATCATGCCCAATTTGTTTCTTAATTCCTATTTTTTTTTAAGGAAAAAGAAATTGGCAAAAATTTCAATTTTTTCTGCACTTAGGTAGGCTTTTATCTCATTTTAACAAAGAATTTTCTTCGTATACAACATATCAAACCCGCTTTTTGCTTTTACAATTTACGATTTGTTTGCTTAATTGAGGAATAGTGTGCTAAAATTTAAAAAAGAAAATCAAAAAGAATTCCCGCGTTACTGGTGATGATCTCCTCCACAAGACCATAGAGGACTTCAACTTGTTATTGTTATTATAAGCAGTGCTTAAGTACTATGTTTACAAACAATTAATCTTAACCAAAACGGGAGAGTAAATTTGTGTATCATTGACCTTTACTCAACTTGCAGAACCAAAAAATATGTTTTCAGATGCAATAAATAATATGTCTTCATTTCTTTGTGTTCTAGATTCTGAAGAATTGGCAACCGTGGCTGAGAGAATGTTTACTGTTACTGCTTTTTCCGATTTAATCAGAAAACTTTTCCAAAGTCAACTGTTTTCAGCCATTTTATGTCTTTGTTTGTTTGATTCTGTTTTTAAGAAATATATATATTTTTTAAATTTTCAAAAAGATTGTCCAATCAACTTTTTAGCTAACGTATGCATTTTATGAAAAGAATATTTAAAACTGTCACAATAATATTTTTCTGAAAAACACTAAAAAAAAATTCTGAACAGAGCAAATATTATCATAAACTGAAAAAAAAAGGGAGAGTTTTGAGCAAAACATAAAAACCTACATGCTATAAAAATACAGTTTAGAGAAGAGCTTGATATGATTCTACAGTGCATTTACTCAAGAAGTTGGATGTTGCATTGTTGGAAGAATTAGTGAACCAAACAAAATCAGACTCCGAAATGGGATTTGTACATTCTTGCCTGTTCATTTAAGACCACTTAATATACCAACAAGAACATGGGCATATTCTGTGTTATCAAGAGAAAGTACAAAGAAAATTGAGCTTGGTATTGCAATTAGCTAATTGTCCCATAGTCCAAATGGTTGGAACATAATATGTGGGCATTTTATTAAAGAATTATCGAGTCCAAAAGCATGAAGTATTTGCTATATGGCTCTAGACGGAAGATGAGTTGGAAACTAAAGTTGTTATTTACTCTTTTCACTCTTTCGAGATTTTTTTTTACACTTTATTTTGATAAAAAAATGTCAATCATTAATCATCACATTCAAATTTATTACAGGAGTTTCCTACTTTGTATGTCAATTCTATATATTATAATCTGCTTCTCCTTAAGAATTCAAGGAATTATTTCTGTTTCAAAAAAAAAAAAAAATTGAACCTGAAAAGGTTTTGGTGATATGCCGAATTGGGAACTCAAATCTTTGTCACCCTGCAAAAGTTTGCAAGACAAGAATCTAAATAAGCTAACATTAACCTCGATCAAAGATTGCATGTTAAACAATGATTAATAAACAAAAAGGAATGTCTAACCATCCTAACAATAAACTCTGATCCTTCATTGGTTTGCAAGCTTCGAAGCATTTGGTTCCGAGACCTTCTCTTTCAAATAAAAATAGAAGATTTTATACACCATAAAGACATCATGGTCTAACAAGATGATGTCACTGGTTTAGCTAATGCCAAGAACTGGAGAAGAAAAAAATTGAATTTCTCCAAAGTAGGCAGACAATCAATCTTTTCTCCTAGCTAAACTTGATTCTCATAATCTTCCAGGAACCAAAATGAAGTGCAACCCGCCTTCTTGATCACCTGTATTCGTTATAATACATGAAGATTTCAATTGCTGTCAAAAATTATTTTTATTCAAATTAAAGATCGATCAAGATGCTTCATCAAGCGAGAAGCTGTCATTGTGATCAGTGTTATGTTCCGTTGTCCTTTTGCATGGATCAGCCTTTTGCTTTGCAGAATTCTCAGCAAAATTGCACTAAAAAAAACTGAGTGAAGAGATATCAAATATGATATCAAAACATATAACATGCTAGTGAAATCCTGCTGCTAACTATAATATTAAGTACACAGCAAGCAAATTAAGGGATCATGGTGACAAAATCAAGAAACTGTGGTCAGGATTACGAACAGAATTATGATCCTTCAATCTAACAATATTTTCAACATAAACACAACGAAAATATTGGTCCAACCAAGGCCGAGGATCACTTGGGTCGTTTCCCAGGAGCTGTGGCCACTCTTCTTCTCTCCACATCTTCTTCCTTGAATGATAATAGACGTTTCTTGAACTTGATTTATCTGTAAAGACAATCTCACCTGTGGGACTAACTCCTGATATTCGAAGATCGTTAGGATTCTTCAAATTGGCTGGAAAGTCAATATCTTCCTTCACCGAGACTTCATCCTTATCAAATCCCTCCAAGAAAGCAAAGCCAGTCTTGTTCTGAACCCAAGCACCCTTATTAACCACGCGCATAGTTACCAATTGTTCACCAACCGCAAAAAGACATGAATAATCAGAGGAGGGTGTGAATCTGATGGTGCGAAATACTTCTTTTCCAACATCAAAAGCGATTACAAATCTATTGTTACGCTCCGAAGCCAGCCAGTATACAGTGCCATTGACACAAGCGCCGGAAGTATGCAAAGCACGGGGTGGTCCACATATTTTTCTCCACGAGGGCGTCCCTAGAGTACAAATTTCACAGTTTCTTTCTAAATTATAAATATTGCTCCTCCAATGTTTACCTTCTTCATAATATTTCAACACTTTGTAGTCTTTGGACAGCGGATCAAAACCTGGGAAATAGGCACAAATATATACATCATCGAAACCAGTCTTAGGCTTAGGAAGGTGTACAATTTGACGGGTGCTAAGGTTCAAAACTAAGGCATGATAACTAGGGCGAAAATCGTATAAACAAACTAAACCATCCAAAAGTTCAGAAAATAAAATATATCCACCACTAAACCCTTCTTTGACTTTTAATTCTATAGGAATAGCTACCTCATCGCTTCCATTAAATTTTTTTAAAGATATAAAAAATCGATCCCTAAGATGGTAGTACCGAAGATTAACAATGTATTTACTATCTAATCGAGTCTCGGACAATGTTCTGTGCAATTGGCAAAATTCAGCATCACAAATTATTGATTGCCAAAGTTTACAAACGCTCTTGAATCCCATCAGGTACTTACTGGAAGTCTTGAGAGAATTTGCATCATTATATCATCGGCAATACATTTGGGGTAGGAACGTGTACACTTTTCCTCCTTCGTAGTTACTCTATCCATGTCAGACGATTTGATTTTTCTGATTTTGGTGATGGTGACTTGTGAAGGATTTTGTTTTTTATTTGCTATAAAATTACCTTACAATTGAATCACCGTGATATGTAGTTGGTTGGGTTGCCAAGTAATGAAAGTCGGTTATAGAGTTCTTTTATCCTTAAAAGTCCAACCATGCCCAATTTCTTTCTTAAATCCTATTCTTTTGACGAAAAGATATTGGCAGGAATTTCATTTTTTCTGCACTTTGGTAGGCTTTTATCTCATTGGACCAAAGACTTTTCTTCCTATACAAGATAGCAACCCTCTTTTGTTTGTTTTTACAATTTACGATTTGTTGGATTGAATAGGGTGCACAAGTTAAAAACAAACGAAAAGCTATAACAATCCCCTTTGGCTTTGCTTTCCCAATTTACAATTGGTTTGATTAATTGAAGAATAGGGCGCAAAAATAAAATAAATAAATAAAACAAACAAAAATGCTGAGTGAAGATCCAGCATCTGCATGCACTCAAAAGTTGAAGACCGGAGTAGAACAATGGGGTGGTCAGATACAGTAAAAAGAATGGTTTATGGAGCTTAGATCTACGTGTTGGCAGTGATATACATTTTCATTTACGCAAACTATTTCACTGACACACAACAGGAGGTGAGAATTAGAGGACGAAGGGGACAAATGAAGCAGAACAAGACATTCTTAAATTTTGAATTTGAAAAAGATATTTTTGTATTGACTAAATTTTGACGTTGTTGACTCAAAAGCGGGGTGAAATGATAGGTGCAAAAAATAATCCGCTTCATTTGAAGCCTCTTATAAAGCTAGAACATCTCCATAATGTCAATATGAGATTAAAGCATATAACATGCTATTGAAAACCTAATACTGCAACTATAAGATTTAAGCACATGGCGAATTAAGAGATCATAATCACTCAATCAAGAAACTATTGATCAGATTAACGTATGATCCTTCAATCTAACAACATTTTTAACACAAATATAAGGAATATATCGGTCCAACGAAGGTCCAGAAGCTAAATTATATTGACATTAATAATTTCTTTTTTTTTTTTTTTAAATTCTACAAGACTAGCTACTTCACTTATCCCATTAAGATTTTTAAAAAATATATAATAATTCGGTGCCAACAACGATAGTCCCAAAAATTAACAAAATATTTACTGTCTAATGGAGTCTCGGACAACGTTCGGTGAAATGGCAAAATTCAGGATCACAAATTATGGGACTGCTAAAAATTCACAAACGCAAAATTCAGGATCACAAATTATGGGACTGCCAAAAATTTACAGACGCACTTGAATCGCATCAGAGACTTGACAGGAAGTCCTGGGAGAACTTGCATCATTATGTCATGTGGAAGTTGTGTGTTGTTCCGTCTTCATAGTTACTCTATCCATGCAGATGATGTGCTTTTTTCTGATTTTGGCTGTGACTTGTGAGGGGTTTTTTATTTGCTTCAACCCCACTATGTGTTCTTTACATTGGGATTGAATTGGCTTGCAATTGAATCACAACGAAAAGTAGTTGGTTGGGTTGCCTGAGTAATGCAAGTCGGTTATAGAGTTCCTTACCAAACAGTCAAATACAAGTGACGTCCTATTAAAAAGTCCAATCATGTCCAATTTCTTTCTAAAATTCTACTATATATATATATGGTAGGAATTTCTATTTAGTAGCCGTTTAGTTCAGTTTTTCAATCACTATCACTGTTATGAGTATGGATTTTGATGATTCTCTCTAACATATTTAATTTAGTGATGATATGAGTATCGCTTCCGTGAAAGAGTTTATGAATTCGATAGAATAATATTTTGAGAGAAATTATAGAGATTCCAGTTAATTACTTTTATTTTGATTGAATGATAGTGATAGTTGTTTTCTAAATATCAACAATAGGTGTCATAACTACTGATACTTATTCCCTTCTTTATTACCATAAACCAAACATCCCCTTAGTTAGGCTTTTCTCTCATTGGACCAAAGAAGTTTCTTTTATACATGGTTGCAACACTCTTTTGTTTTGCTTTTCCGATTTATGATTAGGGAGATTAATTGAGCCATAGGGTGCAAAAGGAAAAAATAAACAAGAAAGCTAAGTGAAGGACACATGGCACATGACCTTTTTTTACAGTTTAATTGAGTGCCAATTTCGGAGTAAGATCAAGTGTGATAATATGAACCTTGAGGGGCCTTTTTGTCAAAGACTTTCTTTGGAGTGTTTTGTGAATTTTGTAGAATGAGGGACCTATAAACAATTTTGATAAATTGTATTTTCCCAAAATTTCTAGGGCTATCTTCTCTCCTACTCCTTGCTTCTTCTCTTTCTTTCCCAATTGCTCTCTCTCTCTTTCTCTCTAAAGATTCTTGCCTTCTCTCATTGCTAGAAGGAAGTGGTGAAGAACTTGATCAAGGGGAAGCGAGTAGGGAGTACTATTTTGAAAGCTCATAACCAAGGTAATCTCCCTCCTTCCAAAGTTTAGTTTATTTCTTTAGTCTAGATTCTTTGATTTTGTGGGATAATAGTTGCCGTGGAAGAATTCTTGAGTCTTATGCCTTTGAGTGTTATACTTGTGCTTAGAGTGTGTGAGTATGTGAGCTTTGGAGTCCTTTGACCTTTGGTGAAAGATGGGTATAAAACTTGGGGATTTTGGTGTGATTTGAGTGTAATCCATGATATGTGCTATATGTTGTGTTAAGATAGTGTTTTCTTGCCTTATTATGCCATATTTGGAGCTATTTTGGTGTTAGATTGTGTTGGGTTGAGTTGAGAAAGTTGGATTTTGGGTTTTGAGAGTTGCAGAGGTTGCAGGTCGTTTTGTTGGGCTCATCCGCGGTGGCATCCGCGCCGCTGATGAAGCCATGGTTCGTTGGGGCTGCCTCCTTGGACTTATCCGCGGTGCCATCCGCGTCGCGGATGGCGCCCCTTGTGGCTCTAACTCGAGCCGTGGCATCAACCGTGCCGCGGCTAGTACCGCGATTGGGTACTGTAGCTCAGTCGCGACATGAGCCACGCCGCGGCTGACGCTGCGGGTCAATACAGTTTTTGCATTTCTTCCTCGTTTTGCATGGTAAGCTAGGTTTAAGCCTCTTTTATGATTTCTTGATAGAATTAGTATATGATACGAGTCTTATTTGTGCATTATAGGTGACGAAGGCGTCTACCCTTATTCCGATTATTTGAACTAGTTCTTAGATTGAGGTAAGTAGCATTTGATTCTCTTTGCTTTGAACATGCATTTTGATGATGATAAATGATTTGGATGATATTTTCTTTATATAAATGGGCTTACGTTTGGTTACTTTGGTTTTCTATGAAATAAGTTTATGTGGTCTAATGAATTGTTTGAATAAACACATGATTGAGCTCTTATATGTGAAATGGCTATATGACGGGACTAGTTTCTTAAATTGGTAATAGTAGCAAGTTATTTTGAACCGTACTAACCGGGTTATAGTTAGTCTTGAACCACACCAACCGAGTGGTAGTTGGTTTTGAACCGCGTTAACCGGGTTATAGTTAACAACTGGAATTCTAGGGTCATGTGTCCACTAACTACTTGAGCTCTCTCTCTTTCCTTTGAATGGCATTATGTGATGCTTTGAGTTCGTATAGTTTACGAATTGACCCCATGTTATGATGATTATGACTTTGATTTTGATTTAGAAATGTACCTATGTATGAATAACAAACTAAAGCCCCAAAGAGAACTTTTGCTACTTACTGGGTGATTATATCACTCACCCCTTTATTTAACCTCGTAGGTGATGATTTTGTAGAAGGTGTCTGGGAAGACTTTTGAGCCTCATAGTAATAGTTCGAGTAGACATAAATGAGGTTATTTTTGATAGGTTGATGTATAGTCATACTTTGGTGTAAGATGGGGGTATTCATGTTTCTCCCTACTATTTTTGTTATTGAGGGAAAGATATGTATTGGGCATTGTACATCTTTTGATTATGAATGAAATGGATTCCTTTGAGCATCTTAGTATTCTTTGAGACGAATTTTGTGATTAGATGATGATTGTTTTGATTTAGCTTTGTGTCCTCACTTAGTTTAGGGCATGGCACGTCTCGAGCACGGGGCGTGACATCAGGTATGAAATGGTAATTTTAAACTTTAATCTTTGTTATACTGGTGTGTAAAAAATTAAATTTTCGCCGTACTGATATTGACTTATCGAGAAGTTCCATTACAATCTATGACTATTAAATGTTAACAGCACTCTATATCTGAAAACTAATTTGGGGTGATTTTTCCCTGTACTGTTTTATTCCGTAAGCATAATATAATTGTACTCTATTTCTGTATAATCCTGTATAAGTCGTACTTTTTTTTCTGTAAATTGAATTGCATGCACCTACATCATGAAAGGAAAAGTCATTCCCTTAGACACCCAATCTTTGTATTTGCCAATTAATTTGACATTCCAAATGGTAAGGTTAAAGAGGATGAATATATGAAGCAAACTGAGTGAAGTTGGTGCATAGAAATAGTCTGTTGAATAAGAAATAACCTATTATGAAGATAAAATAATTTCTTGATATAAAAAAAATATAACGTAAAACACGAAAAATGCCGAATGAACCTAATATGAACTAGCATAAGACTACGCATGTAGTAAATTGAAGGAACATCATCACTCAATCAAGAAATTGTCATCATGATTAAGAGCAGAATCATATTCCTTCAATCTAACAATGTTTTCAACATGATAATAACGAAATTTTTTATCAATTGAAGGTCGAAAATTGTCTGGATTGGGCCATTGGAACCGTTTTCCTCTCCATTCCCTCGTCTTCAGATCAAAATAGACGTTTCTTGACCTTCTGTCATCTACCAAGATGAGCTCACCTTTGTTACTAACACCCGAAATTCGAAGCCCTTCAGTTTTCTTAATGTCTGGTGAAAAGCCAATATAATCCTTCTCCAGGACTTGATTCTTATCATTTTTTTCCATAAACCCGAAACCAATCTGATCATATTCGTCCAAGAATCCAAAACCAAGCGGATTTTCATCTCTATTAAGATCCACTCGCGTAACGGCCAATTTTCCTTCAACGGCAACAAGCTGTCTAGGATTTACGGGTCCAGAGAGTATCAATCTTACAGGGCGAAATACTTCATTGTGAACATCAAAAGCAGTTAGATAAGTACGAGTACCGTAGTTAAGCTTAGAGCTCAGCCAAAATATAGTACCATCTACACAAGTGCTAGAAGAATTCATCCACAAAGTTGGCAAGCCTTGACACTGGACGTTTACTTTTCTCCACGACGGCGTCCCCAGAGTATAAATTTCAAATACTGTCCTCCGATCATAGATATGTAAATCGTCCTTAAATCTACATAGTTTCAACACTTTGTAGTCTCTAGACACCGGATCGAATCCTAGTAAATAGTCAGTCAAATGTATTTTACGACGTAAATTCATTGTATGATAGTCTGCACAAAAACCAACCTTGGGAAGGTGCACAATTTGACGGGTGCTAATGTTCAAAACCAAAACATGACTGTTACGTCTCCTAGTGTATAAACATATTAGACCATCCAATGGTTCAGTAGCTGCAACGTCTCTATATAGAAATTGATTTTCTTTGATTTGCAATTCTATAGGAGGGGGTACTTTACTTTTGCCATGAACGTCTTTAAAAGATATTGAAATTTGGTCTCGCTGGCAAAAGTGCCAAAAGGTAACAAAATAGTTACCTTGTGGTCGAGTCTTGGAGAAAGTATGGTGCGATTGGACGAATTGAGGATCACAAATTGTGGACTCCCAAAGCTTGCAAACGCACTTAAATCGCATGAGGGACTTGGCTGGAAGCCTTGCTAGCACTTGCACCGTTATTTCGTGGGGGATGTGTACTGGGTAAGAACTTGTATTTTGTTTCTTCTTCATAATTACTCTGTGGATGCAGATGATTTGGTTGAAGAATTTTTATTGATTGGGTTGAATTATCAGGAATAATTGTTAACACTGTTGATAACGACAAGCAAGGGGACTTTAATAACAGAAAGAAACTTGCAAACCTTGTACAAGTGGACTTCTTCGAGGAAATCCAATAGTGGTCAACTTCTTCTATTATTATTATTTTTTTGGCTCTTCGGCTTTTATTTCACTGGACCAAAAAATCCTAAAAAATCTAAGTTTCTTCCTATGTGATTTATGAGGGAAACAAGTCTTAGGAAGGTTTACAATTTCAAGAGTAATAATGTTCATAACGAAGGCAGAATACGATTCGTTATTGAAATTGAAGTCGAAATCGAAATATAGCAAGCCATTTGTCGACTTTGGAATACCAACAGAACGAGAACTTGTCCATTCCCATAACGCAGCTTTAGAATTTTAAAAATTCAGAGTAATTTACACCAAAAAACAAAAATAATTAAGCAGTCGATACTGGTGTGATATAATCCCTTGTGTATTCAAACTGTTGCACACGAAATTTCAATTGCTGAAAAAAATTATTTTCACTCAAATATCGATCAAGATGCCTCGTCAAGCGAGAAGCTGCCATTGTGATCAGTAACATAATTATCATTATCCCTCATCATTTTGCACGGATCAGCCTCTTGTTTTGCGGAATTCTTAGCAAAATCACTTTAAAAACTGAGTGAAGAGATAGGTGCACTAAAATAATCTGCTTCAACCCAACTAATTGGGTTGGTAACCACAAAGCCTTTAAAGGCTAAGTGAGGTGGGAGGCCAGGAGTTCAAACCCTGTCTTATATCAAAAAATCCCAATGGGTGCATAATGCACCCATTTGTTCGATGGTGGTTCAGTCCTTATCAATTCTCCAGGGCTCAGTTCGGCCTCTCCCCTATAATCTAAATTAGAAGTAGGATAATATAGTGTTGACTATTGACCAAAAATAATAATAATCTGCTACATTTTGAAGCCTCTTATAAACACAAAATACTTCCTAAATAATATCAAATATGATATTAAAATATATAACATACTAATGAAAACTTGATACTATTAACTATAAGATTAAGTACACAGCAAGCAAATTAATGGATCATGATCACTCTATCAAGAAACTATGTTCAGGATTACGAACGGAATCATGATCCTTCAATCTAACAATATTTTCAACACAAACATAACAGAACCTAGGCTGAGGATCACTTGGGTAGATTTCTGTCGGTTGTGGCCACTCGTCTTCTCTCCATGTCTTCTCCCTCGGATGATAACAGACGGTTCTTGAACTATATGTATCCGTAAAGACAATCTCACCTGTGGGAGTAACACCTGACAGTCCGAATCCTACAGTTGGCTTCAAATTGGCTGGAAAAACAATATCTTCCTTCACGGAAACTTCATGCTTATCCCATCCCTTCAAGAAAGCAAAACCAATCGTAATTCGGCCCCAATCACCCTTACAGACCACGCCAGTAGTTACCAATTGTCCACCAACAGCAAAAAGACTTGAGTAATCAGAGGTTGAGTAATCAGAGGCTGTGAATCTGATGGTGCGAAATACTTCTTTTCCAACATCAAACGCGATTACAGATCTTTTGTCACGCACCAAAGACAGCCAGTATATGGTACCATTGACACAAGCGCCAGAAGCAACGCTTGGTAAAATACCGGGTGGTCCACATATTTTTCTCCATGAGGGTGTCCCTAGAGTATAAATTTCACAGCTTTCCTCTATAGGGTAAATATATCTCCTTTCTTCGTAATATTTCAACACTTTGTAGTCTCCGGACACCGGGTCAAAACCCATGACATATTTACAAAATTTTATATCGTCGAAACCAGTCTTTTGCTTAGGAAGGCGTACAATTTGACGGGTGCTAAGGTTCAAAACTAAGGCATGATGATTGGGGCGAACGGTGTGTAAACAAACTAAACCATCCAAAGGTTCAGAGGCTGAAATATATCGACCTTCTTTGATTTTTAATTCTATAGGACTAGCCACTTCGCTGATTCCGTCAAAATCTTTAAAAGATATAAAAATTCGATCCCTACAACGGTAGTACCGAAGATTAACAATATATTTACTATCTAATCGAGTCTCGGACAATATTCTGTGCAATTGGCAAAATTCAGCATTACAAATTATAGATTGCCAAAGTTTGCAAACGCACTTGAATCGCATCAGGTACTTGACTGGAAGTCTTGACAGAATTTGCATCATTATATCTTCGGGAATGTATATGGGGTTGGAACGTGTGCGCTTTTCCTCCTTCATAGTTATTCTATCCATATGCAGACGATTTGATTTTTCTGATTTTGGTAATTGTGAGTTGTGAGGGATTTTTTGACTTCAATCAGCAATATATATATATAGTTGGTTGGGTTGCCATATACTGGAACTCGGTTATAGAGTTCCTTACCAATTCCTAGTGGGATTTTACTTAAAAGTCCAACCATGCTACCCAATTTCTTTCTTAATTCCTAGTGGGCTTTTATCTCATTGTACCGAGGAATTTTCTTCGTATACAACATGAACATAGCAACCCACTTTTGCTTTGTTTTTATAATTTGCAACTTTTTTTTATTAATTGAGGAATATGGTGCAAAAATTAAAAAAAAAAAAAAACGAAAAGACTATAGCTACCCACTTTTGCTTTGCGTTTTCAATTTACAATTTGTTTGATTAATTGAGGAACAGGATGCAAAAGTAAAAATACTCTACAGCACTTGTGAAATAGTTTACTTAGATTTTCTTCATTATGGGGGCAAATTTTGGTTTTCTTTAGCTGTATTTCTTCTATCCTACCCTGACCATCCTGTTGCAACATTGATTGCTTTCACTTCTTTCTGTTTAGTTCGTTTCCTCTTCAATTTTCATTCCAATCCGATTGGACCACTTTAGTCTTCCTTAGGCAGTAAAAACAATCTATTAAAGAGAAATATTACTACCCTTTTCTTTAACATTGCAGTATCGTGGATGTAAATGTAATTTCTCTTTAACTATTTGGCAAGATCTATGTATGAAGAAAATTCACCATTTGTTCCTGAGAATTCCAAATGCAAAAAAAAAATTATTAGTACTCATACTTCCTGCTGTCTGGATCCACCTTTCATTTTTCTAGACATTGAGAGCAATCTTACATTATTTTTAATCTGCCCTCGGAAATTGAAGATTGGAGTAGAAAATATACATACGGTATAATATATATATCTATATATGTATGTATGTATGTATGTATGTATGTATGTACACATACGGTATAAAATAATGATTTATGGAGCTTAGATTTACATGTTGGGAGATTTGGGAAACAAAGGACAAAAGAAGCAGAATAAGGGAAGAACTTGTGTTTTGTTTATTCTTCATAATAACTATGCGGATGCAGATGATTTGGTTGAAGATTTTTTATGGTTTCGGCATAATAACCATGGAATAACAGTTAATGGGCTTGATACGGGGACTTTGACAACAGAAAGTTTCGAGCCTTGTACTCGGGAACTTCTTCAAAGAAATCCAAAAGTGCCCAATTTCCTTTTTTTTTTTTTTTTTTTTTTGTGCTCTTGGACTATTATTTCATTGGACCAAAGAGTCCTAAATCATTTAAAAAATATGTAGTTTCCTCTTGAGCTGCCGCTCTGTTATTTGAACTATATATAAATTAGATTTTATTTAACGACGGTTGGGGCCAGTAGCAAGATACAGTTAAAGATTGGTGCTATTGGGGCGGTTTATATATTTAATATAAGTTTTGGTGTACAATTGTGCAATCAAATAATAATTTGTTGTATTAATACATAGAGTTAGTGTACGTAAATAAATCTTATGAATATAATAACATTGCGTTATTGTACACTAAATCTTATAAAAAATCCATTAATTATGCAAACGTTAACTATATCTACTCGATTCCTACTTGGGTATATACCCTCAACGCACCCGAAAAAAGCCATTCCGTTTTTTTTTTCCCCTTTCTCTTAAGTGGTTGATGATTATCTTTTCTTGATTTTAATCCATTCACTATATTATTTAAAAAGAACTTTCTAATTTTCTCGTTGTTTTAGCCATTACAAGTAACTTAAACATTTTTTGAAGAAAGAAAGGAAAGCATAACTTTGTTATTAACTTGCCTAAAATTTAGAGTAACACACGAGGGCAGACTAGAATAGAGAATCATGCTAGCAACTACTTTTGCAGAACTTTGTTTTGCACATATATGTGGCAATTCAGAATTAAACAGAAAATAATTATATAATTCTCAAACAAAAGCTATAACTGCATATTATGGCTAGTATCAGCATCATAACTCCTTAATATAACAAAATTTTCAATACGAAATTAAGTTCTATTTTTTTGGATGAAGAAAGAGACTTGAAGAACAGAATGTATCGAAACATTAGGCTTAAGTACTGATTAAATTATGCTTAGTGCTATCAACAGAGCCAAAGTACCAATGGAAGCACGGATCAACCTTTTGTTTACACTAAAAACTGGGTGAAGTGATATAGGTGCACTAAAATAATCTGCTACTTTCGAAGTCTCTTACAAAGATAAACTACTTCCTTGATGTCACATATGACCTGACTGGAAGTCTTGGGAGAACTTGCACCACCATTTTATCATGGGGAATGTGTACGGGATGGGAACTTGTGTGTTGTTTCTTCTTCATATATAGTTAATCTATGCATGCAGATGATTTGCTTTTTCTGGTTTTGGTCGTGACTTGTGAGGCGTTTTTTAATTGCTTCAACCCTAAATAGGTGTCGTAGGTTGCAATTGAATCATCACAATGAATAGTAGTTTGTAGGGTTGCCAAAATAATGCAAGTCGGTTATAGAGTTCATTAACAAGTACAAGTGACATCTTACTAAAAGTCCAATCATGCCCAATTTCTTTCTAAAATTCTTTTCTTTAAAAAAACTGGTAGGAATTTCTATTTATTTACTTACTTAGGCTTTTCTCTATGGATGCAGATGGCTTGGTTGAAGGGTTCTTTTACGGTTTCGATTGAATTACCATAAATAATAGTGACGACAACCGAGGGGAATTTAATAACAGAAAGTTCCGGCTTAGGGTCTTCTGTTACATATTTTGCTGTTACACTTGTGTTACACTACCTAAGTGATTGACAAGTGTCCACCCACTAACCCTATCTCCAAACACAGGTACACTTGTCAATCACGAAGGTGGTGTAACACAAGTGTAACACTAAATTGTGTAACAGAAGACCCAAAGCCGAAAGTTCCAAACCTTGTACAAGTGGACTTCCATAAAGGAATCCAATTGTGCCCAACTTCTCTTTCGGCACTTTGGATTTTTTTTCGTTGGAACAAACAATCCTAAACCAGTCAAAAAACCCGATAGGCCTACCCATGTTTACCGGTGATTTGGGTCAGAAGGAATTGTAAGGGAACTATGCTGACATGGGACTTTACCCAATCAAACTCAACAGGAACTGGTTATAGCTGGCTTTTATTGGGTGTCATATAGGCCCAATATATGTAAATAGTACCCAATAGATATTGATATTGGTATAGCATTTCATCTGCAAGATATTCTTAAAACTGCTTTGTTTTTTTTAGGTCAATTACTTTTTTATCATCAATTTTAAAATGCTGAAACCACTGAAACTGACTATTGAAGAATGCGTCGACATTATTCACAACCATGAGCAGCCTGATCTCACTGTTTCCTCTTCACTCTCTTTCTTTCTCTCTCTAGAATACATTAGGTGAGAAAAATATTTGTTTTTCTACTTTTCAATTATTTTTTTTCTCGCTAATTTTTATTAATAGTTTATGATTTTTTTTTTTTTTTTTTGCAAAAATAAAGCAAAGCACAACAATTCAATTCTCATTTTCCTTCAATTGAACGACAGGTCCACGTTATTACCATTTCTAACACAGTTATGATAACATGTGAATTAATGTGATCCTTATTATTTGCAACTTCTAACATAATAATTGAGGTACTTTAAGAGATACGAGGAAGCCTCGAGACAATAGGTTAATTTGGATAAATCTAGAGTATATTGTAGGAAGAATATTAACCAAAGGCAAAAAGAGGAGCTGGTGGAGAAATTGGGGGTGAAGCTCAATGAAGGGAAAGGACTATATCTTGGACTGCCATATCAGATTGAAAAATCAAAACGTCAAATCTTTTCTTATGTGCTGGAGAGAGTAAAGAAGAGACTTACTGGATGGAAAGAGCAGTCACTCACACAAGCAGGTAGGGAGGTGCTCATAAAGTCAGTTGCACAGGCTATCCCAACGTATATCATGACCTGTTTCAAATTATCGAGGTCTATTTGTGATGAGCTAAAGGCTGTAATCAGGAACTTTTGATGGGAACAAAATGGTAACGAGAGGAAAATATCCTAGATTAGCTAGAAGAAGTTGTGTAAAAGAAATCTGAAGGTGGAATGGGATTCAGGGATTTGCAAGCTTTCAACTTGGCATTACTAGCTAAACAAGGATGGAAGATCTTAAAGGAGCCCAACTCACTGATTTCACGTATTTTGAAAGCAAAATATTTTTCCCATGTTGAATTTACTGAAGCTAAATTGGGACCCAATCCCTCTTTTATCTGGAGAAGTATTCTAAATGGAAGGGAATTATTATGTAAGGGAGTGAGGTGGACGATTGGTAACGGGAGGAAGGTGAGGGTTTGTGATGATTTATGGATCCCAAGGAAATTTTCTTTTAGAGTATTACAGTCCAACAAAATGTTGTGGCCTGACATGAAGGTGTGTGAATTGATTGACTTTGAACGAAGACAATGGAAGGAGAATATATTAAGGGCTTTATTTTGGTCTCATGAAGTAGAGTGGATAATGCGGATACCTCTTGCAGCTCAATGGCCTTCAGACAAAATCGTTTGGCATTACACGAAGGATGGAAGGTGCAATGTCAAATCTGGTTACCATCTTGCAATGGAGCATAGAAAATTGGAAGAGATGGTGGGATTACCATCGGAGTCAACAAGGGAAGAAAGATTTTGGAAGCTGCTGTGGAAATTAGACGTCCTATCAAGAGTCAAGAATTTTGTTTGGAGAGCCTGTAAAGACATCTTAGCTACTGGACTCAACCTTAAGAATAGATTGAAAAAAGGGGGAGATAGAATGCAAAAACTGTGGCTATCAATTGGAAATAGATAAACACATCTTTTTTTAATGTGAGATGGCTAACAAAGTATGGAAAGAGTTTGGGAATGATATTGCTATTAGAAACTACCAAGCTAATTCTTTCAAAGATTGATTTGGATAGGTTTTGGAGAAAGGCTCAAAGGAGGAATTTGAACTGCTAGCTGTAGTGTTATGGTTGATATAGAAGAGAAGAAATGATGCAATCTTTGGAAAGAAAGTTAGAAGGGCAGATCAGATGAGACAGTATGGCTTAGCCTTCCAGTTGGAGTTTAAAGAGCAACAGCAAAGAGAAATAGTGAAGGCAGTAAAGACAAAACACAAATGGAGTGCACCTGCGCCAGAGTTCTTGAAAATTAATGTGGATGGAGCATATTCAGAGATG
Organism: Mitragyna speciosa; assembly: GCA_024721245.1. Classification (NCBI taxonomy): domain Eukaryota; kingdom Viridiplantae; phylum Streptophyta; class Magnoliopsida; order Gentianales; family Rubiaceae; genus Mitragyna; species Mitragyna speciosa. The sequence continues at coordinate 42,661 of JAMWEH010000071.1, read as the reverse complement.
GAGGCAGGAGTTGGGGTGGTAGTTCGAAATGCAGAGGGAGAAGTTGAAGCTCTGATGGTTGAAAATATCAGACAATGTGGAAATACTGAACAGGATGAAGCTATAACTTTTCAAAAAGCTGTCCTTGTTGCTAAAGAAGTGGGTATTTCCCACTGTGTGATTAAAGGGGATGCTTTGAGTGTAGTACAGAGGATTAACGGAGTTCAGCAAGATCTATCAACAATTGGACACATCGTTGAAGGCATCAAAGAAACACTAAAGGAGTTCCAAGATGTTAAAGTTCAATACGTAAACAGGGATTGCAACTTTGCTGCTCACGAAGCAGCAAAAATAGCACTGAAATGTAAAGGTAGTATGGTCTGGTATACGAACTATCCCAGTACTGTAATGTATGCTGCTTTGAATGACTTAGCTTAACGAAATTTTCAATTTTCCTCAAAAAAAAAATACTAAATTTCGGAATAAGCAATGGCTGGCGCTGTTCCAAGAGCATGGTTTTGCAAAATAATTCCTCAACAATGTTAGAAAGCAATGAGAGAAACATTGTTGTCTTCACGACAACATAACCAATAGATAGCACCATTTACAAAGGTGTATACCCAAAATTTTGGTGAAATTTCTCTAAAAAGGCTTTTGCATTCTACTTGTAGATTTTGTCCCTAGAGCATAAAGTTTAGATATTGCATCTCTTGGCTAATAATCAAAACTCTTGCAATTAGCTGCCCTTGGAATCAAATACATCATATGATGCATGATAAAAACTTAGTTTGGACAAAAATGTAACTTGAAAGTCAGAAAAGAACTCAAGAAATATTTTCCGGTTAATTGTGTTGGGAAACTGTTAGAGAGAAAGTCCATCAAAGAGGCACAATATATAAGTTGGTACTCAACCTTGACCAAAAAATTTATGCTAATAAGTCTTGGGCCCATACATATATATTAACTACTCTTTCTTTCTCAAACCAACGTAGAACAATTAACCTCTACTCATGAATTTAACAATTCTCCCTTTTCATGAGTAGACCCTCACATTGAACCCAAACTCCCTCTCAAGCCCAAATCACTACTCCTTGGTCCAGCACCTCACTAGATCCCCTAGTCAACCTCCAGGCTCCTTGGTCCAACACCCAAAGAAGAGAACACCCTCACAGTGAACCCAAACTCCTCCTCAAGCCCAAATCGCTATTCCCTGGTCCACCACCTCACTAGACACCTAGCCTAACTCCAAAGAAGAGAACAATTCACCAGCCCAACATCCGAGAAGAAACCACTTGTCAATGAGTAGTCCACAGCCCAAGACGTTAACCATGATTCGGATACCAGTTTGTTAGGGAGAAAATCCTACTAAAATAATCAAATTATGAAGTGGGTATTTATTTAAAGGCAAAATAGATGGTTGTGTACCCTTTAATATGCCCTTATTTCAATTTTGCCTCTTTAAAATTATCTGCCAAATAACACCTGGTTGCATGATTCAAAATCCAGCTGAAACTAAATTTGCACTAAACATGTATTTGTGAAATATCAATATTTATTTCATGAAATGAATAAATATAAATCAAATAATTTCTCTACAAAAAAAAAAACCTGTAGTTGTTGAATGTTTTATCTATTATATCCATCATTCTATGATGGCAAAATAACAATTTGTTGAACAATTAAATTATAGTTTTAGTCCAATATTCATAATAACTTTAAGAGTCTATTGATATTTAACCAAATCAAATAGCTAAGTCATATTTAATTTATATATTGACAACAAAGTGCAGCTTGATTGTGAGATGCTTAAATATGTCCCAAGCTCAAGTCATTAAGGGAATAGATGGAATCCCACTATTGATTTTTTTTTAAAAAAGTATTTAATTGATTAAAAGTCTATTTACAATGTAAGTGAGGTTTGAAGGAGATAGAACGGCCCCTTATTTAATTCTCTCCAATTACAAGCATTAAAGATCAGTACTTGTCCTAGTGACGCGGAAGCATAGTTTAAGGAATTGTTTCATGAACGAATCCCGATGAACAAAGAGAAAGATTTACGATCTAACTCTGAAAAGATTCGTTAGAACCTTAAAATCTCAAGAAAATTAGAGAAATTGTGAAAACCAAGTTTATTGATAAGAAGTTGTTAAAAGCTCCTAAAGAAATCCTAGGATATACCTATTTATAAGCTACATTAGTTTCCTAAGACAAAAGAAAGACAAATAGCAGAAAAATAAGGAAAATTGCAGAAAATCGTAAATTCCATTTTTTTGACAGCAGACTTCTTGGCATAAGACCTAAGCACAGTGTATTGAAAGAAGTCTTGTGATCAACTAGCAACAGACATCAATATAAGGCGTGGGCACGCTCTATCAAATAAAGTCATCTAATTAGCAATTCTATTCCCCAGTTATGATATTAATCCACCATCCCTTTTCTTCCCTTTTCAATGCTTCTCGCCGCCGACGACAATAACAGTCACAAAAATCCTACTAAAATAAATAAAAATAACAGACAATAGGTTAATTTGGATAAATCTAGAGTATATTGTAGGAAGAATATTAACCAAAGGCAAAAAGAGGAGCTGGTGGAGAAATTGGGGGTGAAGCTCAATGAAGGGAAAGGACTATATCTTGGACTGCCATATCAGATTGAAAAATCAAAACGTCAAATCTTTTCTTATGTGCTGGAGAGAGTAAAGAAGAGACTTACTGGATGGAAAGAGCAGTCACTCACACAAGCAAGTAGGGAGGTGCTCATAAAGGCAGTTGCACAAGCTATCCCAACGTATATCATGACCTGTTTCAAATTATCGAGGTCTATTTGTGATGAGCTAAAGGCTGTAATCGGGAACTTTTGATGGGAACAAAAGGGTAACGAGAGGAAAATATCCTAGATTAGCTAGAAGAAGTTGTATAAAAGAAATCTGAAGGTGGAATGGGATTCAGGGATTTGCAAGCTTTCAACTTGGCATTACTAGCTAAACAGGGATGGAAGATCTTAAAGGAGCCCAACTCACTGATTTCACGTATTTTGAAAGCAAAATATTTTTCCCATGTTGAATTTACTGAAGCTAAATTGGGACCCAATCCCTCTTTTATCTGGAGAAGTATTCTAAATGGAAGGGAATTATTATGTAAGGGAGTGAGGTGGACGATTGGTAACGGGAGGAAGGTGAGGATTTGTGATGATTTATGGATCCCAAGGAAATTTTCTTTTAGAGTATTACAGTCCAACAAAATGTTGTGGCTTGACATGAAGGTGTGTGAATTGATTGACTTTGAACGAAGACAACGGAAGGAGAATATATTAAGGGCTTTATTTTGGTCTCATGAAGTAGAGTGGATAATGCAGATACCTCTTGCAGCTCAATGGCCTTCAGACGAAATCGTTTGGCATTACACGAAGGATGGAAGGTGCAATGTCAAATCTGGTTACCATCTGGCAATGGAGCATTGAAATTTCGAAGAGATGGTGGGATTACCATCGGAGTCAACAAGGGAAGAAAGATTTTGGAAGCTACTGTGGAAATTGGACGTCCGATCGAGAGTCAAGAATTTTGTTTGAAGAGCCTGTAAAGGCATCTTAGCTACTAGACTCAATCTCAAGAATAGATTGAAAAAGGGGAATATAGAATGCAAAAACTGTGGCTATCAAGTGGAAACAGATAAACACATCTTTTTTGAATGTGAGATGGCTGAGAAAGTATGGAAAGAGTTTGGGAATGATACTGCTGTTAAAAACTACCAGGCTAATTCTTTTAAAGATTGGTTTGGATAGGTTTTGGAGAAAGGCTCAAAGGAGGAATATGAACTGCTAGCTGTAGTGTTATGGTTGATATGGAAGAGAAGAAATGATGCAATCTTTGGAAAGAAAGTTAGATGGGCAGATTAGATGAGATAGTATGGCTTAGCCTTCCTGTTGGAGTTTAAAGAGCAACAGCAAAGAGAAATAGTGAAGGCAGTAAAGACAAAGCACAAATGGAGTGCACTTGCGCCAGAGTTCTTGAAAATTAATGTGGATGGAACATGTTCAGAGACGGAGGCAGGAGTTGGGGTGGTAGTTTGAATGCAGAGGGAGAAGTTGAAGCTCTGATGGTTGAAAATATCAGACAATGTGGAAATGCTGAACAGGTTGAAGCTATAGCTTTTCAAAAGGCTATCCTTTTTGCTAAAGAAGTGGGTATTTCCCACTGTGTGATTGAAGGGAATGCTTTGAGTGAAGTACAGAGGATTAACGAAGTTCAGCAAGATCTATCAGCAATTGGACACATCGTTGAAGGCATCAGAGAAACACTAAAGAAGTTCCAAAATGTTAAAGTTCAATATGTAAATAGGGATTGCAACTTTGCAGCTCATGAAGCAGCGAAAATAGCACTGAAATGTAATGGTAGAATGGTCTGGTATACGAACTATCCCAGTACCGTAATGTATGCTGCGTCGAATGACTTAGTTGAATGGAATTTTCAATTTTCCTAAAAAAAAATACTAAATTCCGGAATAAGCAATGGTTGGTGCTGTTGGTTTTGCAAAATAATTCCTCGACAATGTTAGAAAGCAATGAGAGAAACATTGTTGTCTTCCTGACAACATAACCAATAGATAGCACCATTAACAAAGGTGTAGACCCAAAATTTTGGTGAAATTTCTCTAAAAAGACTTCTGCATTCTACTTGTAGATTTTGTCCCTAGAACATAAAGTTCAGATATTGCATCTCTTGGCTAATAATCAAAACTCTCGCAATTAGTTGCCCTTGGAATCAAATACATCATATGATGCATGATAAAAACTTAATTTGGACAAAAATGTAATTTGAAAGTCAGAAAAGAACTCTAGAAATATTTTCCGATTAATTGTGTAGGGAAACTGTTAGAGAGAAAATTCATCAAAGAAGCCCAATATATAAGTTGGAATCCAATCTTGACCCAAAAATTTATGCTAGTAAGTTTTGGGTCCATACATATATATTAACTATTCTTTCTTTCTCAAACTAATGCAGAACAATTAATCTATATTCATGAACCTAACAATTCTCTCTCTTCATGGGACCCTCTCATTGAACCCAAATTCCCTCTCAAGCCCAAATCGCCACTCCCTGGTTCACTACCTCACTAGACCCCTAGCCCAACTCCAGCCTCCTTGGTCCAAGACCCAAAGAAGAAAACAATTCACTAGCCCAACATCCGAGAAGAAATCACTTGCTAATGAGTAGTCTACAGCCCAAGACGTTAACCATGGTTCTGATACCAATTTGTTAGAGAGAAAATCCGACAAAGTCTACCAAAGTGGCCCAACATATAAGTGGGAACCTAACCTGGGCCTAAAGCTTAAGCTAGTAAGTCTTGGATCCATATATATATATATATATATATATATATTAACTGCTTTTTCTTTCTTTCTCAAACTAACGTGGTACAATTAACCATTCGAATTTTGAAAGATAGAATTAATAGGAGAAGACGTTAGTTGATTCTTGGAATCAACAGTACCGTCTCTGTTCCAAATTTAACGCCTTATTTAGCCTTTCAATCCATACCAAAATAATTTATTTTGTTAAAATATCAACTTTAAACTCCAAAAATATTATGTTACTTCAACTATTTTATATACTAAAAATGTAATTGAACTCATATGTCTCCCACTTTCTTTTTACACTTCAATTAATTAATACAGTATATCCTACAAATTTTTCACAAACAATTTAAACTACTAAAATAAATACTCTCTTAATACTAGTATCCGGTCAAACTAAAACATTCAATTGGGGATGGAGAGAGTATACGAATTATGAAGACATAAGGTGAATTGACAAAGATAAGAAAGTCCCACATTGGAAATGCGAAACATGGGGAGAGGAGTACTCTACAATATAAGATAACGACACTCAAGTTGGATTTTTCATGGAGCCACGCAGAGAGCACAAAGCGAACTATTCTTTCGCCTTTTACTAAAGAATACCGTGCGCTCGCTGCAGATTAGTGGCATACTCCTATTTTTGGAGGGGGTTCCTCTTTCGGGAAGTAACCCATAATCCTAGTTCCAAATTCATTTTGTTCTTCTCTGTGTCATTGCCAGGTCGTATTAATACAGAAATTGGGCTTGGTTATACATATTAAATGGCTTTAGCTCTAGCTCTAGTTTAAATTGGTTTTCAGTGGGATTGTTTGGTGGATTGGTTGGACTAAAATTTCCATTGACAAATTTTCTAAGTTAGTTTCTGACGGATGAATAATAAAAGACATGATGTATAAAAACATTTGGATTGATAACTATAACTGACCAAAAGAACATCATGATAGCATTGAGGGTCTGTTGATTTGGATTGAAAATATTTTTCTCAAAAATATTTTTTTAATTTTCTTCAATGCCAAATACAAGAAAATATTTTTCTGTTTAAAATATTTTCCTATTTTCCTTCCCTTGTTGAAAATAACTTACTTACTTAACAAGTCTAAGTTATTTTTCTAAGAGTTCAAGAGTAATGTTAAACCTTAAATACCTACTGTTTTAACTTCAATTACCAAACTAATTTTTGTTTTTATTTCTTATCAACTAATTTTTTCACTATTTTGGGCTTCATAGTAATATAATTATAGATATATATATTTTACTATTATATTTTTCAAAGAATAATTTCAAACAAAATAATATACAGTTAACTCAAATTAATTGTCAAACATCCACTACAATTGTTATTTGTCTTTTTAACTCATATTAATAATATAAAATTTAAAAACTTAAAAAAAGTTCTATCTTAAAAGATTTTTACATTGTCATCCAAACACTGGAAGATTATAGAAAAAATGATATTTTTCATGTAAAATTTTTTCTTAAGAAAATAATTTTTTAAGGAAAATATTTTACATCCAACAAAACATACCTGAAAGTTTTATAATAAGTAAGCATTTTCCAGGAAATAACTCCAACGGGTTGCAGATTTTGGAGAGTTTATGTAATGTAGGCAATCTATGCCCCTGGTGCTTCACTATCTTGGGCTTTCTTTTTTCATTTTTTTTTCCATTTTCAGTGCTTTTTAGGTAAATCAAAGAAAAAAATAAAGAAAAGGAAGCATTCATTATACTTCTGATTTTCTTTTCTCTTTTGAGAATTGGATGGAGTTGAGTAGAATCCACTATAATAAATAACCAAGGATACTCATGCACTTACCATTTGTAATAGTTAGTAACAGATTTGCTCTTTGTGAAACCTGGACATCTGCCCAGATCTCTGCCAAATCTAGAAAATCTAAACCCCATTCTGTAAACTTTAAAGCTTGTAGTGGATCTGAAGCTTGAATTTGAAGAAAAACAAGAGGAACCAAGATTATCTTGGATTGCAAGTTGGGGCTCAACTGTGGCCTTTTTGGTTAAATTGATACGAACGAACATGATTTCATAAGACGTGAACTATATAAAACACACAAAAAATTTTACAAGTATGTGATATGGCACATTTTTAAATCTTCTTCGAAAATATTATATCATCTATATTGATTGTAATTATCACTATATGATTACGGCGAATTTTACAAATTTAACTAAAATAATCACAATGTCGGAGTTTTAAAATTCCTCACATTTAGCAAAATTCCTCAAGTACAAAGTAAAAAAGAAAAAAGTACAAAAAGAGGATAATGGAGAAATGGAGGGGGAAAAAAGTTGATCATATCCAGATCTAATTCTCATGTCTAGAGGAATTGGATAAAATAGGTGAAAAAGTTAAAAAAGATGAAAATAAAGAAGAAGATGAAGAAGAAGAAGAAGAAGAGCCTTCAAAAAAAAGAGAAAAGTGTGTCTTTGTGAGTCTTTTTTGAAAAATATTTACATGGACCCAGTCTACGGGTGGAACTCGTGGACTCTATAGTCCAGAATTATCCATATTAGTTATGAGCGGGTCCCTGGTGGGTCATGGTGTTAGCCATGTGTGAGGCATGGTTGATGTGATTAATTTTGGATCACAGGATTCACGGCTCTACCCATGGACCGGGTCTATTTAAATATTTCCCGTCTTTTTTTTTGTGTTCATCAGGCTAAAATTATGCTTCCAAAGAAAAAGTAAAAGGATAAAATAACCCAAAGATAAAAAAAATTACCAAATCTAAGGCTCGTGATTAAAAGTGCTAAAGCTGATCAAAGAGTGGTGATGACCGACAACGGAAAATTATTCCTACTTAAAAAAAAATTATAAAACAGAAAAAAAAGTGGAAATGAAAAAAAAAGGTGGAAATGAACATGAATTTTCATACTAGCAATTAGTCTGTAGATACGTTACCTATAGCCCACCAAACAAACCAAATCTATTTTACCTTATAAGGCACATTCATTCTTCTCCACATGTTCGCACATGATTTCTTCTGAAATTCATATTTACATATTGATGTATACAAAAAAAAATTAATTTCTTTTTTTTTTTACAACCTAAAATATTAGTGACCTGGATGAAATTTGCATCTTTTTGTTTTTATAGTTGTGTTGCAAGGTTGGCATCATTAATCACTTGAAAGAGCAAATAATAGACCTTGGTTTTTCTTGGGGAGGTTGTTTGTCAATAGATTGTTCTGTTTTTTAGTACCAAATTAATGGTCTCCTCTAGAACGAGTTAGCACTGTTTAATAAGGTATCATGCAATTATATTAGTACATATGATATTAGAATTTAGAATTGAGGAGCCCCCAAAAAGCTAAATTCATCAAATATACATGATGTTGTGCAATTGCCAAATTCAAAGTCAGCATTTGAGATCCATTCCTACAAAAATCATAAATCATGATCATTAACCAAACACTATTATTTTCTCCTTACTCATTGGGCTTTGAATGGCTAGGATTATTGCATGCATGCATTTTTTAATGGCTTTTTCCTTTGTCATACTTACAATTTACTACCTCGTTTCCCAACTTAATTTATTTTTACAGGAAGAAGGGAAAAGTACATAGGGGATTCTCTTTACCTAAAATCATTGTCATAATTGTCACAACCGATATCACTGGTACCATTGTCGGTAATGAGTGCCCTTCCCATCATTTTGGTGAAACGGTTAGAGCAATGATCTGCTGCCATAAAGAAACTAGCAATTAATAAAAATACCAAAAGGCATGAAAGCAATTCCATATCACCCAAAACATTTATGCCAAAGGTCTCTTATTTGTAGATGGCCAAACAAAGGATGGACTGTATATTCCAAGCTGAAATCTAAAGCCTTTGGAGAACAGTTTGAACAGACAACTGAAGATTTAGCAGCTGTTTTCTGTCCTGCGAAGCATGTTCAGTGAAAACTAAAGACGCAAGTCTCAGCAGCCAACAATTGAAGCTAACCATGGGACCGTCATCTAATGGTCAATCTGCCTTCCCAGCTCAATTGGAGCTCTGGATTATTGTACCTTTTATTGAAAATCCTGCATCACTGAAGAACAAAATCAACATCAACTGATTACACAGTTCTTACTGGCCCTATGAACGACAGACCCACAAGTGTGACACCCGTCCATCAATGCCTCAGTCTGGGACCATTTTTGCGATTTTTCTTTGGCAACAATTCTAGAGCTGTCACAATTTTCTTTATCTAAAATATTTGACTAATTCAGTAACATGTGTAGGAGACTAGTTCGAAACACAAGGAATGCTTGGCTACCAGTCAATTACATCAAAAAATGCACAATATGTCACAAAACACATATGCGTTGCCTTTTCTTATTTTCCACCTTTGTCTAGTGTGTTGATATGTTTAGGTTGAACATTCCAAGTTTTGATTTCGGAAATGTGGAGACCATTTTGACTCGTATACGTTTTCATTATAATCTCAGACCCGTTTTAGAATTAGAATTTCACTGGTATTGTATTAAGCTCCAATCTATGACCAAAAGAAAGTAATAAATGAATACTAGTAGAAAATTGTAATAATTTAGCCATTACGCTGATTCAAATCTTCTTCGAGTCGGTTCAAATTTTCTATCCTCAAAATCTTTTTTATCTCTAACGTCTACATCTGCGTACATAAATTTATATATGCATTTATTAAAATAACTTTCAAAGTTTGTAAATTTTTAAAAATATCATGAATTAATATTATAGAAGTTAAGAACAAAAGGAATAAAGACGATTTTAAGAACAGAAGATTTGAACCGATTTTTAAGTATCAAAAGATTTTGCTTCTAAAACAGAAAACAAAGAAGAGATCACAATATGAAAGCAATATCACTAGCTAACAAAATTGACGTGTCTAAATGGTTACGTAAATCTACACAGTGCATTGAAAAGCACCGCCGTCTGAGACCTCATCTTTCTTCTGAAATAATCTTTCTAGAGTTAAAATCTTCACATCACTTCCACCGACACACATATGATAATTTGCACCTTCAGAACTTAAAGAACAGCCCATGCCACACTATTTCTGGCACAAATCTATTTCATTCAATCCCGCAATTGATGAAGCTGCACTTGATTTGCCTTTTCCCTTTATGGTTTTGTCAATCTTGAGATGCCCTGAATCTAAAAGTCCATGCCACACTGTTTCTAACACAAATCTATTTCATTCAACTAATTTCCCACATCCCACAATTGATGGAGCTTCACTTGATTTGCCTTTTCCCTTTATAGTTTTGCCAATCTTGAAATGCCCTAATTCTATACAGGAACTGTATGGAATTTATGTCAAGAATATCCATTTTTTGCTTCCAAGCAGAGTTACTTCTGATGTTCACTTTAAAGCGAATTAGGAAAAGATAACAACTGGCGTTATTAGATATCTAGTAACACCTCTAGTGCTGATAGATTATATTATGGGGTTCACAGACTCAAAAGACCTGCCTACCAAGACAAGAATGCCTACTTTATTCCCCATATTAGATGGTAATCTCTTAGTTGTTCTTCTGGATTTTTTGGGCACTCTTGCACTCTTCTTCACAAGCCAAACTCGTAAGGAAAAGACGGAAAAAAAAAAAAGGGCAAAAAGAAAGCGGGACAAGGACCGTGTCCTTCTTTCATTTGGTTCTTTTCTTTTCTTGCCCCCTTTAATTTTTGAGGATGCGTTGGATTCTAGGAAATGAGGAAGGGCCCTTTCCATCTGTCATCCACATTTTCTGTTTGACTTGTCAAAAAGCCAAAGCTCAATGCCTTTTGCGGAATAGTGTGGCAAGTGCACTAGGTTATATTCTTGTAATACCAGCCTAAAATAAGCTCTCAGTGAGTTCGCATCTCTCCTGTCTACACTCCCACATCATCAAGTTTTCCTTCTTTTTTTTTTTTTTAATTAAAATTCATCAATTTATACCATCCGCAATAAATTTGATCCCAAAATAGTCTCATCCGCAATAGTTCGTTATTTAATCCTCAAAGACACCCTTCACGATTTTTCTTCTAAGTTCAGTATGATTTTGACTGGAGAGAGGCCCTTTGGAAAATCCACTCCATGCAAAGACATTTCTTCCCCTCCCGTAAGGAAACCAATGAAAGCATAAAATGTGGTACACCAAAGCACCACCTTGACGGTGGTGACAAGAGTGGTCCCTCGTTACCGACAATAGAATAGGCCGAATAATTCAGCAAATAATCTAGGATTAATGAATAAACACATAAAGAATACAAGCCCAATTAACCAAATCCTCTCTATACCAAAACATATACAGCCTTTTTAAAATCTATATGCATATCTATCGTATTTATTTTAACAAGAGAAACTATCATACAGTAAAGAACAAAAAAAAAAAAATTCACCTAAAATGAGATCAAGAGCCGAAAAAAATAAATAGATGATACACGTGAAAGGTAGAAAAGTATATATTGATCTATCATTGCCGCGTTCTCTGTAGAACAGAACCAATCATCTTGAGTTCGAATCGTTTCACAAAACCTGCAACAGTCCTCATTGAAGTATCCAATGTGTAAGGGATACCGTCAACGGTGATACCTGTGGTATTGACCAATCTCCGGCATGGCTCCCGCCGGTCGGCAATGGTCCCGTGATAATGGAAGTACATAATGCGCCCTTCTGTCTTGTGGGTTGTCTTCCCCACCGTGTTCTGCGACATGTGCACCCCTGTTGCAAACACGTTACGCGGTTGCACCACATATTTACGGTCTCTCCTAATTCCCTTTTTCACATCCTTGTACACCAGCTTCTCAAATCCCCATTTCCTGGAAGAACATTGGAAAAGGACACATTATATTATTCGTATTCCAGCAATTTAAATCGGTTAGAAATCTGTTTTGATGAGTTGTATTTTGTAGCCTTGTACATTTTTCAAACAATTGTGTCTCGTATTCAACATCACCTAGTGGTCAAGCTAACATGAAGATCACATATAAGATTGGTAAAACGTGACATCAACAAATTAAACGCTTACACTTTTCTATTAATGCACCTCGGACAGGTGTTACCACCTCTCACCTCAACAAAAACACCAACCAAAAAGTTCACAAGAGACAATTATGTTCTCAGACAACTAAGTCATGACAAGCCTAATCTACACGATCAAATGAAAGCAACCATAATTAGTTTTATAATTGAACTTCCATGATGATATTGAAACAAAATGACTTAACAATATAATAATGGATTTTTATGAGCACCTTCTACATAAAACTTGTATCAAGGACAAGAAATGTTTGCATTGCAAACAGGTTCTAACTAACCCCACTTTCCACTTGGCCCGTATGAAATAAAAAGAGGCAAAGAATCTAAAGGATGCCACAGCCCAGGCTAATAGCTCCAAACACATTTAAATTATTTGATGTAATAGGGGATGCAAAAATCAACCCAAAATGTTTTATAAAACTAAAGTGACAAAGCCCGTAACGCCAAAATAACTCATTAAGAGATCAATTTTTAAATACCATTAGGATCAAACATCACCGCTAATTACAGCAAAGAACTAATGCAACAACCTAACAACAATATGTAGATTTAAGTAGAAAGAATTCGTTGTCTCTGCCATCTATTTCAAATTCTAACTCAACGCATAAAGGGAAAGTGAGAAACACCATGTATGCATTGGAATGATTCTTTTGCCCTGCAATGAATAAGAATAACAGCACATTCCCTCAACACCATAATGATTCACTAAACCATTAGCTGAAACATGCCCCACAGACTTACGGGTAGGACCACATCAAACATTGGCATACAGCAATATCCAGTGAGTGCATAGTTAATTCTACCGTTGTCTGAAAGTTAATTCTAGCATTACTTATTGCATCCCACATAATTAAAACCAGTTCTCTTGGCCTCCACCAAAAGCTAGCCAATCTCTTGATTAAAAAGAATATCTTTAGCAAATTTACTTTAAACAGTGGAACTTTGTTTCCCTTTACAGCATGAAAGGACCATGCTCAATCAAATATCAGCATTTTAATCAAGCATATTTTAGCAAATGTTCAATTAGACGATCAAAAGTCAGAGCACATAACAATTAAAACCAGCATCATCCTAGCTAAGCAAGAATTGGCATATTACCTGTAAGATTTACCAGCATCTTCAGCTAAGCAAAGCCTGTTAGACATAGGCATCTGCTCAATGGTGAACTGAGTATAATCCGAGAAAGAATCCATCACAGTTTTGAGAGTACTCTTCTTGGGAACAAAAAGGAACTCATCCACATCAAAGAAAAACATCCACTTAGCCATATATCTATACCTATGCAAGCAATCATTCACCACAAGGAACTGATTATGATAGTACCCATCAAATCTCTCTTGATCCCTTATATCTTGCAATGTAATATAACCTTTCTCCATCCAAGGCCTCAACACTTCCATCACCCCTGGATGTACACCCCCAGCATCATGAATAACAAAATGAGATTTCCCCCCAAATAACCTGATATGATAAGCTAACCATTCCCTCACCCTTTGTGGACTCAAGTTTCCAAACAAAGATGACCCACAATACAAATAATCATACTTGGGTTTTGAATTGTAAACTTGGTTGAAATTCTTCAAATCTTCACTTGTTTCAGTTAAGGCCTCAATACTATCCGTGAGGTTAAGGTTGGTGTCTCCACCGCCGTCGGTGGTGGCATGAAGGAGCAGCTTTCCACCGCGGCCTTCACCACCAATAACTGGAGCTGAAAAGGTGCAGTTAACAACTAAAACGGTGTAGACCCGGCCGTATCCCCAATCAGGGAGGATTTTCTGCCCATTTGTAAGAATGGGTTCTTGATTTTGGACATTTTCTCCAATGCCATCACCGTCGGGAACCCATTGGCATTGATAAGACGGCTTGCCGAAAACATGAAGAGGCTTTGAGGCCAAACCCATAACAGCAAAAGTGTTGGCACCGCCTCTATATGCAGACATGAGGATGAAGTTATAGGCAGCTGAGCCGTAGGGATTGAAAGCTCTTTTAATAATCCCATTTTCAAGAACTTGGTCTTTTTCAACTTTTGGCGGTGCTGGTTGCGGGAGCAGGAGGACAGATGGCGGTGCAGCTGTGGTGGCTGTGGCGTTGGCGGTTGCTGTGGTGGTAGAATTGTTATTCCTGTTTTCTGACAAGGAAACAGTAGTGGTGGCGGTGATGGTGTTAGGGGCGGTGGGGGTGGAAAGGCAAGGCCGTAGATCTGAAGCTGAGAGGGAAAAACGAGTAGGAAGGAACTGAAGAATGGTGACTATAGAACAGAGGAAGAGAAGAGCTGTGAGGATATATTTGAGCTCAGCAGCACAATTCCAAACCACTCCAACAAACATTTTCCTCTCTTTTTCTTTCTCAGTACTCATCTTGGATTGGACTGATGGACTCAACAATAAAACTACTACAACTTTCTAGATGGAAGAGATAAGAGATAGGAAAATGTATAATGTTAGTTGTTGTGTGTGTGTCACTGTGTGTGTTTTTTTGGTTATGGGATTAAGGAAGGGAGTTACAAAAACACACACAGTACACACACTGGAGGTGGAAGAAAGTTTTTTCACTTCTTTCTCTATCTCTCTTATGTAATCTGCTCTCAATCTTATCTGACTATCTGATTCTTTCTTTCTTGTATTTCTGGTTCAGTTTATCTCTCTGTTTGTGGCAAGTGATGATAGGCAAACAGTTTTGTCATCAAGGATATGAAGAGTTGTGGCATTATGGGGAGGGGAGTGAATGAGGTATATAGATGCAGAACATGATGAAATGTACAAGAAAGTGAGAAGAGGGAGGGGAAGAGTTTCATTGATTGTCCATGCTGTGCTGTGATGTGTTGTAATTTTCCATAAAGTAGAGGATTAAGAAATGGGGCAAAAAAAAGAATAATACAAAAATGTAAAGGAGGTTCTGCTTTTACTAGGGATGGTAAAGCCTCTGTCTGGTCTCTGGTGTGGTGCTCTATGATTAAGGCTGCTACTGTTTGCTGTTTATGTTTATAAATTTTATTTTGTAGCCCCTCTAGTTTGACCATGTTCTGTTTGTTGGTACAAGATACTACATTTGGTTTTCCCTTCTTCATTTTATATCATGTATTGTTTGTTGTCTTTGTAATTATGCTTCTTTGGATCTTTTCTTTTCCACCCATGCATTTTCAAAGATTTCTCAATGATGTATCTTGTAAGCTAAACATTCTCTGATTTGATTATTATGTTTGGAAAATCTTGATCATATTAATTAGAAAATTTAATTGGGAAAAAAAAATCTAAATCATATTATTTAGAAAGGTTAAATGGGAAAAATATAAAACTTACATGAGCAAAACGAGTATATATTTTTCTCATAATTAGGCATTTTATGTAATGCTGCAATTTTATAACTCAGATTGTCCTAATTTTGTTTATTCTTTTCATATTTCTAGATCAAGTTACTTAACATGGAAAGGATAAACACAAAAGGAGAAAGCCTTACCTAATGACAAATTACGTTGTTGAGGAAGTAGAAGCCTTACAAAAAGAAAATGAAACTTTTGTTTGATAAACCACTTGTAGTTACAAAAAAAGTAGCTAGTAACATCAAAACCTATAAATCTTTAGTTCCCATACTAGAATAAATCTAGAAATAAAAAAGAATTCATAGTAATATTTATCATAACGTTTTTTATTTTTAAGTAGACAAAGTTTATTAGTATCTACATAGAAAAGTTGAATATAGATATCAATCAGACTTGGCTATTTGATCCTATTTAAGACAATAAAACAAAGTTAATGCAACGAAAAAGGTATGCCTTACTATGGTAAATATATTCTACAAGAAGTCCGCTTGCTAACGTTAAACAAATGGAATGACAAAGAATAAATTGGATGAATGCGCAATAAAAGGTAAGAATAGGGACTAGGGTTCAAAAGAAAATATATCTGTGTCCGAAGAAAGTGACACGTGGGAAAAATGTAAGGGGAATAGTCTTCATGGGTGGGTGTGAAGAAGACGCCTGTCCCCGTGCCTACCGTCCCAGCTATGAGGTGTTGTTGGCATTTGAATTTCCCGTTTTGTCCTTCTTTGATTTTTGTATAAAATTAGACGGAATATTGACCGTCGGTGTGGAGGGCCGGAAACCTACCAGTCATCGAATGAGGCCACTGTCTTGACAGTTTGATTAAACAAATGTGGATTCTTAATTGGAAGGTCATTTGAGAATAATTTTCTTTATCATCATTAGGCTATTAAAAATTGCATCATGTATGTAGAAAAGTGGCAAAAGACATCTTTACTATTAAAAAAAAAAAAGATTCATGAGTGTTCATAAAGCAACTTAGGTAAATATACACCTATATATAATAAACATATAAATATAAATAATACTGTTAAAAATAGTATTTAAAGAAAATATGAATCATTATTTCAGAATAATGACCGTCCATCCCGAGTGAGTCATTTTTGTTATTGATATATAATAACCGTTATGATTATCATATGTTAGGACTTAAGTCAATAGCCTTCAATCAATGAAGTGTTGATTCTAAATTACCTGATATAATATGTGTGTATATTTTGATTGATGAATACCAAAATGATATGACCGTGGCATCTGATACGACTCATGATGAAGAAATAAAAGAACAATGTGATATGTAACCACAAAGAATTCTTTTTTTTTTTTTTTTTAGTTTTATGTCACTATAAATCAGGATTTGTCACTGTGTCAGTTGTTAAATTTTTATTAGCTTATCTTCTTTTTATTTTCAAAGCATAGACGTGGCAGAATCCCGAGTGCCCTTCTTTACAACGCATCAAAGTCAGATGCTTCAAGTTCCAAAAATGAGAAACAATCAAATCAAATGCAAAGAATTATGCAATAAATGGATTTAATACAAAGGAATTGGGAAACTGGAAAACCATAAAATAAATGAAGGCCATGCCGCCTAGATTACCTCAGACTCTTTTTAGTATTCTTTGAATTTATCTCTTTCCGCCGCACTCCCGTGCGGAGTTTCGCATTTCATATTAGGCAAATTCGGCACACAGGTTGTGTAGTAATTTAGCCGCCTTTTTCATTCGAGAGAAATTTCGTGTTTCTTACCGAAGGGAAAAACTCAAAGGGGAATGAAAGACAAAGTCATATTTAGTTATCCTGTAAACCAATCATAAGTGAACATATTTTGTTTGTTGCCCTCAATTCTATTGTCCCAATCGGAATCTGGAAAAAACTTGCTACAGTCTTTAGTATTGTCAATTGTATATTTGGAATATTTGGATGCCTAAGAAGACCACAATTTTCTACTTGGAAAACCATGCATGCAATCCTTTGTAATTTTCAATTCAACTAGTTGTTAACTCGTATAATGCACGACATCAGTCGATGAGAAAGGTATAATAATCTGAAAAGGGATTGAGCCAAAAGAATACGTCAAAAGCGTGGTTAGATAATCAGAAAAGCTAACCAAGAAAGACGAATAATTTGGCCTAATATAATTAGGCGTATTTTTTTTCACATAGATTAAGAAATTTAGTTAATGTAGTTACAACAGTTACTAGATAATTCATTCAAAATAAAAGATACATATTACTATATTGTTCTTGGAACTTTGAGTATTTTAGATTTTCAATAAGTATTAAATACAGGCATGTTAGTAAAATAACAAATTAATTACTCTTTCAAAAGGGAGATAGACTTATAATTTGGGACATACACAGAAAGAAATTGAGTCTATCTTTATGGGATGGAGGGAGTACATAAAAATATTTTCTTACCAAATATAGTTAATAGAGATGGAAGTTAGTATGTCGAAGATCGAAAACATAAAAAGACTAATATAGAAAGATGAGTATCGTTAAATATTAGTTTTTGTTGCGATTTCAATTACCTGAAAATACAATTAAATCAAATTTAAAGTTAAGATTTTGAATATATATATATATATATAAACCAGAAAATAAAAAAAAACTTATTTTATTACAAATTGGTCTCCGTCATGTTATCATTCTAGAATCCGTTCAACACCCAAAGTCATTGATAAATAATCATTCAACTAAAATTCGAGTCAACCCCAGATAGTTTTAGTGAAACTTGCCAGCCATGATTGATAGCTACTGAAATTTAATATAAAAGTTGTGTAATATAAAAGACAAACGCATGTGTGGTTATCATGTAAACCATCCACAAGTGAAAATATTCCGTTTGTTGCACCGATCCATTGATCCAAGTGGAATCAGAAATCTATGCGACTGTTAGTATTGTTATTTTAGATTTCGGAATTTTTGGATGTCCAAGAATAGAACAAATTTTTTCTGGAAAAAGCATGTATGCAATCCTTTGTAATTTTTTAATTCAACACTTTCTCCTCCTCTTAGGGATGGTTAAGAGGAAATCAAAAACTTCGAGAAACTTGTTACATAGGTAGGACCTCTTCATGAGCATCATGCATGGTGACAATTTCTTATTATTAGCACTGAACTTGACACTAGAGTCATGACATTAAAGATTTTAACATATATTGGTTGATGTGACGGATATTTGAGAGAAATTCTATTATAGGTTTAGACTAAATAAGTTTTTATTTATTTTTTCATCATTTCTTTATGACATTGGAAGAGGTATGACTGAATCAATGAACAATTGTGCACTAGCTTTTGGCCTATCATTTATTATTTTCTCATAACGGTAAGTTGTGAGAAAATAAAATCTTAGTTTAGGAGAATCAATGAGGGGAATGGGTATTAACAGTAATAACACCTATTGTTGATATTTGAAAAATAATTATCACTATCGTTTAATATGAATGAAAGTGGTTAATTGAGGTTTCTATGATTCTTTCTAAAATATTACTCTATCAAACTCATTAACCTTTTTGGAAGGAATAATTCTCATTCCATTACTAAACCAAACATTTTGAAGTGAATCATCAAAACCCGTACTCATAATTTGGATTAATGATATTTATAGTGATAGTAATTCAGAAATTTGAATCAAACGACTCCTTGGTCAATATTGCATCGCATATTGGATTCTGTCATGATTTCCAAATAATTGTAAAATTGTTTTCGGTCGTCCTTGGATAAAAGTTGAAACCCATTTTATTTTCCACAAGCGGTGAATAAATGATTAAATGCACCACTTATTTTAGTGGTAATTACATTAGCATGTTAAACGGGTAAAAAATGCCAAAAGTTTCGCGTAAGTGTCAAAAAGCTTATTAGTTTGTGTATATAAAATTTGAACTAATAATTACTTAGAAGGTTCAATTATTTGGTTATGAAAACATAATTTTTATATGACATTTCAGTTGCGAAAATGTTCATACGAGAAAGATGGATCACCATATTAAATATACAAAATTATATGTGAGTTATTTTATTTTAAGTTCAATGTTTATTGAAATTGATACAAATAACTCATATCTTATAAATTACTTTTTCTTTAGTCAGTTGAGGTATAAAAACACAATGAAAAGTATTTAGAAACTTTGCACTATTAACATGTTCCAAACTTCAACTATGACTAGCTAATTTTTATTATGGGGGTAGAAAAAAAATTGAGATGAATTTTTTTCTACGATAACAATGAAAGTAATTTTACTATAGCAATCAAGGAGAGACCACGCGTGATGCGCTGAAAAATTGTTGCAGCAGGTGGAAAAAAGCGGGCCCACTCATTGACCAGCTGGAATGCAGTGAACCCCACTTTCACATGGGCTCAATAATTTATTTATTTTTTTAATCTTTCTTGGTTGCTTGTCTTAAGAGCGAAGACCTGAGCGACTGAGGGGGACAACGGTCGAGTGAGTATTGCGTACACCACGCGCGCCACGTGGCGTGTCACGTGGTACATTAGAACTAATCACATATCGCCAAATAATACAAGATATGGCCTACCGTTGCCACATGACGATAAATTATTGATTCTAGTACACCACGTGGCAATGCACGTAGTGTATTGTATACTTTTCCGACAACGGTCAATTTATTTTCTTATAAGTACTTAATAAATGCATTTTTTAATATCCAGATAATGCAAGCTGATTACTTAATAAATTTATTTAAAAGGAATGTAAAAAATTAATTTAAGGTCATTATCTACAACAGTGCTAAAGATACCCACTCTACAATACATAAAAATGATTTATTCACTTCAATTTTAATACATACATTCTTTTCTTTTTAATTTTTAACATGTGAAAATATTAAAAATTTTATTTTTTTATGCATGCATATTTAAGGTTTTGTAATTTAAAGGTATTTTTAATGAACTCTAAATTTAAGGTTTTATAATTTAGATGTCTTTTAGTATCTTTATCAGAAAAATATGTGTACAAAAAATGTAGAACCATTTTAGTTACCAATTTTAAAATATCTAAGGGCAGTTTGCTTGCTTCATGGTTTTGTGATGCTAGAACGGGTATCCAAATTAATGATATACAAAACTATTTTTCGGTTGAGAATCATTCTATGATAATAAAAGTGTCAAACTTTTTTTGTTATCATTTTCGACTTGTGACTTGAGTTTCAAATTCATTAACTCATTTATATTATACAATCTGTTTTGATTACAAACCAAAAATATGATAGGGAATCACATAAATCTACACTTGTAGTGATATTTGTGATCCAATCCAATTTCGATTCTCGAATGTGAACCAACAACTCGTTATTGGTTTTGGACTTTCATCCCCTCATCATTTCAATTATAATTTTAAAGCGTATTACTTATAGTTTTTATTACTTATTAAAATACTAGCAAAAGGCCAAAATAACACCATAGGTATTGTAACAAAGGTATATTATTAGGTGCTAAATGATAATATTAACTAACAAATGCACAAACATAAAGATTTGGTGGTTGAAAAGAAAATTGTTCAGCAATTTTTTAATCAACCATTTGATATTAAATAGTTATATAATGCTAAAATCAAACAGAGAATAATGATTTTTAAAACCGTCTACACATTCTTCTTAATACATATTTCGAGGAAGAAATAAGGCTTACCCTATTTAGTAGACAGAGCATCTTTGGTCCCCTCATCTAGTCAAGTTGCTTCTGCTTTTGGTAATCTTCACGAGTTAGTGTTGGAATTCAAGACTCCTGAAACCACTTGCATTATGGCAACGGAAATCTTGCAATTTAAGAGGTTTCATGTTTTGTTTTTTTCAAAGTGGTAACCCTCATTCATCACGAGCAGATTTAATCAGTTTGAAAGAAGAATAATTCTAGCAAGCATGATTGAGTCACCTTAGTCAAATTTCCAGTTTTTTTTTTTTTTTTTCCGTTTCTGAGATGATAATAGACTAATACTACTATTAAATAACTATTACATTACTAAAATTTTGGAACTATTTGGATGTAAAAGAACTATAACCAATTAGTGGACTAGTTTCCTCTGAATTTCCTTGCTCTATGGTTAACACAAATAAGTATCCAAAGGATTAGGTTGCATTAAGGAAGTATTTAAAGTGAAAATTGATAATTAAATATTGCCGAACTTAAGTCTTGATTTTAATCAGCCATATCATATTTTATAATAGTTTTTATTTTCAAATTAATTTTATTGTTAATTTTGTAATTGAATCTCTTTCTTTGAGTTCGAACAATTTTTCTTCTTTTAGAAAACACATACGTTATTTTTATCATGTAATATTCTGCTTTATGTTCAAACAACACTTGCACTTCTACAAGTAGCATGAATTTTATAACTAAATGAACGAATATACACAAAGGACATGGAGAATAGAGAAAAAAGTACTTAAAGTTTAATTTATTCACAAAATATTTATTTTCCTTTATCATGATTCTCCATTGGGCTTTATCATGCAACTAATGGGACAGGTCTTTTCCATATCGCAATCAATTCTCTATTGGGCTTAGCCCAAAATAAGTTCTTGGCTTTTACGACCTGTCGAAAACCGCATGGGCCGTGTTCCCAAAGGGGTCGACTCTGAAACCCAGCTGTTAAGGAGAATAATTCTTTCCCATCAATGGCAATATTGAAATGGGTCACCTATTACAAACGAGGATAAGAAATCTTGTGGAAACCCCACTAGACAATGTCTGTTTTGATTTCCACGCCCAATAGTGAAAACTTGGCCGCTCAAATTTAACAGTGTACATTTCTCCACGTCTCGGGAAATATAAGCCCAAGAGGAGGGAGAAGAAGAGGAAGAGCAGGGGGGTGGTTGGAGAAGAGCTGACTTTGCTTCTTAGCATGCACATCAATTCTCGAGCCCGCTATTATCTGCTACATTTGAATGGGTCTGAGATT
This sequence comes from Mitragyna speciosa, assembly GCA_024721245.1. Classification (NCBI taxonomy): domain Eukaryota; kingdom Viridiplantae; phylum Streptophyta; class Magnoliopsida; order Gentianales; family Rubiaceae; genus Mitragyna; species Mitragyna speciosa. The sequence goes on along the minus strand of JAMWEH010000071.1, from coordinate 20,093 downwards.
GAATCATATCATTTTGTAATCTTTTCTTTCAATGCAAAAGACGAATTTGTTTTGGCTAGTTTATCTTAGTTGTGTTATTAGAAATTGTGTAAGCTACAATTAATCATCATCTAACCCTGTGTACCAGTAAAATTCATTACAAATTTTCTGTTGTTGTTGTATTATTTCTATAGTTTAATTCATGAATAAAGCATGAAAGAAGATTCATAGGCTTGGCTTAAGAGATATTTAATTTTGAAGAATTTATAAAAATGTCAAAAAAAAAATAATAACATATGCTTCTGCTACGAAAATTACAAGGAGGACATTAGTACAACGTTCTGTATGTGAATCCAAGGCCTCATGACTCAAGAATCTTGAACTGCTTGTGTCGCAATATGTAACAATGTCAGCGTACATAAGTCAGTTTGCTCAATTAGGTCACTCTTTATTATCCAAGAAAGCATGATTTCAATATTTGGAAGGAAAGATTCAAATGGCCAATAATAAGGCCCAGAACAAGTGGTCTGTTTAATCCTCAAACAGGGCCACATGCAAACAATTAATGAAAAAATATTTACATGGACTCGGTCCACGGGTGGGTTCTGTAGACCCTGTGGTTCACAATTACTCACATTAGCCACGAGTGGGTCCTTGGTGGGCCATGACATGGACCATGTGTGGGGCATAACTGATGTGATTAATTGTGGATCACAGGGTTCACGGCCCCATCTGTGGACTGGGTACATATAAATATTTCCCCAATTAATGGCCTCTTGACTCCAATAGGAGCTGTGCTGCTTATATACCAAAATTCTTCATGAAGTAAAGTTAAGGGGAAAACCTACTGTTCTAAAGAATTTCATTTCTAGTTGTAACTATGAAACTTTGCACTTATTTGGTCACAATTTCACTAAACGTTTGTAGTGTGAGAGGAAGAGGAAGGACAATGAGGACTATGAAAATCCTAGGCCGAATATGACTTGTGAATCAGATGGGAAGAAGACCTTGACATATAGGCATTTGGGCAATGATAAGTTTTCCCAATTTTGCCCTAGACCATTTTTTTTTTTTTTTTTGGTTTTTTAGACAAGCCAGGCCCATTGATTCATGCCAATCTCTCAATCATTGTGGCAAGGGTTTAAATTAAATTACTAATTGTACTTAACTAAAGGTCAGTAAACATCATCCACATATCTGATGTGAGACAAAAAGAATGTTATAAATAATATCTAATTTTTGGAGCGTGTGAGTAGGGCTAGGGCTAATTCCAATAATTTTAGGCGTGTAGTTGGGCTTTTGGATTACATTGATACACTTCTCTAAATGCGGATTGGGCTATTGGGGGACCATTCTCCGAAAATAATTAATATCTTTAAGCAACTCAAAAGAGTTATCATGGCCAAAATGATATTGGCCACAAGTAAATTGATTAAATATCTTGATCTTTCCACACACCTCTCTCTCAATATCTTCCATCCTTTTCTTAAACAAAACTTAAGAGGTGCAAAATAAATAGTTTCAACGACTGTAAGCTAACACAAATCCAATTATAATTTGCTTGTAAAGATGGAAACTGTTTTTAAACTTTGGAAACTAGTTGACTTGCTTCCATAACCTATTGACTAATTCCTTTGTCAATTAACCAACCCAACTTAGTCGGGTGGGCCACTACCAAGCCTTTAAAGGTTAGGTGGGGTAGGAGTTCAAAGGAGTGCATAATGCATCCGTTTGATTTAATGGTAGTTCGGTTCCAATCGATTTTTCCGAGCCCAGTTGAGTTTTCCTATAGAATAGTTAAGGAGTAGAATAGGATACTATTGACGATTGATTAAAAAAAAAAAATTCCTTTGTCAGTTAATTGTTGTTAAAGTTAGCCCTGAAAATCACGAATTGCATGGGATGGAAAAGCTAAGAATAAAGTGTGATTAAAAGAGGAGGGCAAATAAAAATAAGGGAAGGAAGGGGAGTGAGAGGGGGGGGGGGGGGGGGGAAGAGAATCTGACAGCACATGCAAAAGATACTTAACTTATGCATCTAATATTCATCAAACTTGGAAAAGTGATACACATTTAATGAGCAAACAAGACTACTATTCCACACAATTTCAATCCCAAAGAAAAGGAAAAGATTCATAAAGCCCCAAAAAAAAAAAAAACACTCAAGAAACTTCACACTAAAGTATGATACAGAATTGCAATAACAGCAAGATATGCTCTCAGCTAAGGTAAGAAGTCAGAAATATGATATTGATAGCAACGCAAATATTAGCTATCTTTTCTTTTTCTTTTGGTATGAGATGGCTTCATCTAGCACAAGCAGGTATAAAATGATTGTTATCCAAACCAAGGCAGAAAAGGAGATGAAAGGCTGGGCCCAAAGAGTCCTGCTATGAAGTTCCCACAGCAGCCTGTGTTGAAAAGCAAGAAAATAATGGAGGCGATAATATTCGTGGTCACCAAGGATATGAAAGCCATATGCACCAAACACATGCCCTTGCCATTTGCCCTGTCCACCTTTGCACATGATTTCTGTCCCACCCACGACACAACCCTTCTTTACAATAATTTCATCATCATCACCATCATGATCCTAAACCATGATTAACTAAGCATTACAGCTATTAATTAATCAGATTTACTTATATAGAGACGTACCAAATAACTTCACACAACCAGACAAGAAAAAGGGTTTTATGTATGGTTAGACAATCAACTAACTAATTAATTATCAACTTTTCTTTTGGTTATGAAACGGTGCTCAGCTCAAGGAATTGTGATTTATTATAGGGCAGGTGCCACTGCAGGACCTTGAGAGGCCAATGCTAGACATTGAAGGTGTCTTGGGCAGGTGATCAAGTGGTCATTTGTAAGGCCAGCTGCCTGCATAAAGGAGTGTAAAACTGTGGGACCAACATATCTGAAGCCCCTCCTCACCATGGCTTTGCTAATGGACTCTGATTTTGAGGTCTTCACAGGGATTTTAAGGCATGATTTATACTGTGTTGCAATTGGTTTGTGATTCACAAATGCCCAGAGATACTTGTCAAACGAACCAAATTCCTTCTTGATCTGTCAACAAAGCAGTAGCAATTTCATTTAGAATGTTATTCCATTTAAGCAATATATTGACTTTTAGAAAATAGATGGGAAATCATATTGGCAACTAATTCATTTCTTGCCAATTTCCTCAGCAACACACATAGAGAACGTACTTTAACAATTATGACAAGTAATAAAATGCTATATGAAAAATTCTGGGTGTAGATTCAAACGAATGCTATGTCGCATGCATTAAATGCTTGTATTTGATCTTCCTACAAACATCAAAAATTTTTATAGTTTAATTAATGCTGCGGGTTAAAGAGATGACTTCACTCGTGCAAGAAATTAGTATCATGAATGGGAAAAAGAAGAGGGAGGGGGGGGGGGGGGGGGGATCTAAAGATTACTTTCACAACTGTTTCAAATTTGGTAAATGTTTGTTTTGAAATTCAGCCCTTGGTAAGCATCATTGTGCCCCATCTAACACGTCTATAGCATGTGGTTCCACGTGGTTATTATAATTAGTCGGTTCTAACTTCGAGTAATATGATTGGATATAACATGCTCTGTCTTTTACTTAAAAAAAAAAAAAATGCTCCTCGGAATGGTATACAGAAGGTGAAGGGAATGGACAGTTCAAAATTTAATAATAGAGAATCATGAGATTTAGCTTCAAAATACTATTTTAATCACCTCCAGAATTCTGTTTGCGTTGTCGACAGCTCCTCGGACCTGGCTCAGTTCTATGCCATAATCAGTACATATTGAAGTCATCTTCTTTTCATTAAATTTTGCAACAATTTCTGGATCAAACCCTGAAAAAGCATCCCTGGAAAAAATAGCACACCGATACAGCTCAGATAGTTAGCATTACAAGCTCTTTTTTCCGCTTTGGGATGGGGCATAGTTCTGACAAAGAAGGCAAAAACTCAATTAAATTTTAGCTCACTTGTCAGATGACTAGTCAAGTGACATTCATTCAAACACTAACAAATACATTGATATTCATCACTAAAATTCTTAACAAAAATGGTAAATTTTCATAAAATTTTTTAGCAAAAAAATTTTTTTTTTTTTTTTGTTTTCAACTCTTCTTTACCATAACAAACCTCTAATATTTAGAGCATCTAAGCCGTAAACCGCATTGATGGGCATATTAATTGTAATATTTGGGCACCAGTTAGCTACTTGACAGAGTAGCCAAGATTTTCCGGGAAAACCCACCTGAAATCTTGCTTTTTCTTTAAGACTGTTGTCCAATCTGATCCAACTTGAGCACCAGTTAACACTAGAAGTTCAAATAGCTGCCTGCATGATACAAGTAAATTAGTCAGACTCACAAATTACAATCAGAGCATCTTTGGAAAATTTGATGCTATAAGTGATTGTTTACGTGTGCTTGTTTAGATGGGTGGTGGGAAGGTAGAACTTACTTGTCATCATGCACGGGAACTCCCCATTCTTCATCATGATAAGCAATATAGGTAGGGTCTACAAAGTACAAACAAACAATCAAGAATACAAATTTAGTAATTTTAATTTTCCCATGTAATAAATTAAAACATTAATTCTATGAAAATCGTTTTGGAAAATATAACACTTGCTGTATCCCATGAATATACCTGAATTTGATGTGATAAAATTGCATCTCTTTTCCTCTTTGACGGGAGTTATAGTAGTAGTAATTGATGAAGAATCAAGAGGAATGACTTTTCCTTCATACTTGGCAGACTTTGTTCTTCCATAATGTGCAATTCTCATTTTCCTTTGCACTTGCATGATCGCAACTTGTTCTCTTCTTGCTGCTGCAATGCTTCCTGGAGCCTCAACTATGAGGGATGAAGAGTATTTCAAGGAAGAAGAGGAATTGTCTATAGAATTATTTGGTGAATTTCCACCACCCACATTATTATTGAAGTTCTTGGACTTCTTCACCGATGATTTTCTGATGGTTCTTGGTGTCACACTAGAGTTCAATCCATTTGGATCATTTCCTCTCTTGGTTGCCGGTTGTCGCGGCGATTTGAGCGTGGGAGATGCAGGAGGGGTGGTCACTGAAGCCCTAACTTTAGGACTAGTACTACTAGTACTAGAAGATGACGATGGGGACAATGGCTGCAGTGGTGTAATAGTAGTAGTAGAGTTTGTGGAGGATTTCTTTAGCGATTTTCGCCTTTCCAGAAGGGGGGTACGGTTGCAGTTTGGTTGAAGGACTGGCCTGCCATTAAGATGGGATAATGTAGGGTTCATTTCATGACTGTTGCTCCTGTGTGGTTTAGACTTTGAGGAACACATTTTGCTGGACTTGTTTCTTAATATGATCAAGTCCTTGGGAGAATGAGTATGTATTTATATGTATTGAAACTGAAGGGTTAGCAATAGAGACAATTAATTATTGTTTTGGATGATGATGATCATAGACAAAGCAATGAAGAAGTGATCAAGAATGAGGGAAATGTTGAAGAAGGATGATGGTATTGGGAGAGGAGTTAAGGAAGGAAGGGTTTGGAAATGTGGTGGGGGTTTATAAAAGGGGAAGGTGGGACAGGTTGGGGGAAGTTGTAACATGGGGGAGTTGGGGTCTGCCATACAACCTCTTGTGAGGGGCACCATCTTTTGTTTAACCATACCACGAGGATGACTGTGACACAATTCTTACTGATTCTAGAGGTTTAGAATATTGTATTCATATGAGGTTTAGAATATTGTATTCATATGCATATAGATATAAGGATTGGAAAATATCTGTAATTCAGTTCCAATTAAAGATTTGTATGCTTAAAACGAAGTCTGATTCACTGTCCTTTCTTTTTCTTCTTTTTGTCATTTCTTTTTCCCGGTTAATCTAAATTTTACAAAAGAAAAGAAAAAAAAAAGAGTCAAAAATTGAACTGGAAATATCAGAATTATGCCTGCACAATGCTTCTCTCAATACCAGCAGAGCTGGATGTTGGGGGATTCGTCAATTCCCTTTAACAAGTTCATACAAATGCACATCAGTAATGTTCTTAGTGAAACATGGAGATATAATTTAGAGACTATAAATTATGTTTTCTTGATTTACAGTGAGTTTGGATTACATAGACATAATTTATGCATGCAAAATTCGATTAATAATGTAAGGAATGTGATAAGCTCATTCAAATTTGGTGACGAGAAAAAATAATATAAATTTTTAAAATTGTAATAAGTTATCAACGAATCTTGTTAGTTTTTTAAAACGGGTTATGTTTTATCGCTTAATACTAATATTACGTGACCACAACAATTTTCACTAATAATATATTACTAGTATATGTTGTGTATGGTATACATGGGGAAAAGTGTGGGAAGATAGAAATAGAGAAGTGGTGCCACACACTGCAATTGCCAGCCCTCTCGGGGACCCTCATTTCCCTGCCTTTTCTGCTTCATTGCCAGCCCTCTTCTCGAAACCAAGTTGGAGTGGGGGGTGAATGGTTCTGGGGACAGAAAAAGACCAATCATTGTTCTTCCTTTAGAGCTGGCTGAAAATTCTGTCCATCTCTCTTATCTTCCCTGATAAACTATTATAACATGATACTTAATCAAGAAAGAATGATTAGTTAGAATTAAGACAGATTAGTTGTATTTCAGTTGTTCGAACTAATCCCAATAAAATGTCTTCAGAAGTCCACAGGGCTTTTTTATTGGCTATTTTAGACTTAGTTGACATTAGTTCCATTTCCACTAATTGAGTTATGCTTCTTAATTTGGCTCACCTGTAACTAAATGGCATCTGCAGTGGTCCCTATATTAATATAAATGGAGATTCAGAACTCCAAGAATCAATCAATATATATAAATCGATCCTAGAGGTGGACATGAAATGATCCTCTTTTGATTTATGATCAGTTCTACTATTAATATATCAATTGTCACTGGTTTTAGTTCACTAGAGAAAAGGATAGGAATAAATGGTTCGAGGATAAAGCATGTTGAACTTAAGTTTGTGTAAATTTACCAAGTTGCAATCAAAGTGAATTGAGTCTAATCCCCACTTGTCACTCCCTTGAATAGTGTAACATGAATGTAATACCAAATTGTGTAACAGATGATCCCAAGGTGCTGCAAATTAACTTGGTGACCGCTCTAGTTTAACATATTGCAGTTAATACATTGTATTTATCTTTCTTTCCCTATTTGGGATAAGAATTATATTTATCTGACATGAAGCATACCTAGCTAAAAATATCAATTTTTTTTTGCCAGTTTATGGCCATGACATTTAAGATGGTTCCTCGTGAAACAAATAAATGCAGAATGTACATCCAATCTCCAATGTAGTGTCAAATAGACCAAAAAAAAAAAAAAAAATTAATTGGTATAGTCCCCAATCTCCAGGTAGCAGGAAATGGTGAGATGAGAAGAATGAATATTATGAGAATTACGGTTTTGAGGTCGTGATGGATCCCATAATGATTCAGCTGTTTTTAAAAGTCAGGAAAATCCCTTTTTTGGGATTTGGTCCTGTCAATAGCTTAAAATTTGGCAACTTCATTCTTTTTACTATTTCGTACTCAAAGTTCCTAAAAATAGCAAGAAAGTTTTATGAATTTTTATCTTGATATGTTTAGTTTTAATAAAACTAAAGTACGACAAAAAAATAAAATGACTCATTTACTAATCTCATATTCTGTGATCTGTTGATGGAAAAAGATAAACTATTTTTCTTAATGTATATAATGAAAATTTTCCACAAGTTCTGTATGGTCTAGTTTTTTACCGGATCTTATGTGTAGCTGTTCTCCATAAGTTTTGCATGTTTTAGTTTTTTAAAGGATGGTCGATTTTTAGGGTATTTTTCAAAAATATTACCGTGATAGTTTTGAAGTTTATTTTTTATATATGTGTGTGTAAGGTTAAAAAGTTATTAGAAAATGTACTTCGAATTTTCTAAAAACATGTCTTTCAAAATCAATACCAAACAAATATCCCTTATTTGATAGATAATCTACTAAACTATAGTATTCCTGTTGATGACATAATAATTTTTTATATCTATTTTGATACTTCAGTACAAGAGATGAAATTTCAGAGTTTTTTATATTCTAGATACATAATAAAGTATCATAATTCTCTGCTGAAGCCTGAAGATCAGACACCCGAATTTCACTTTCACTTCTCACCAACGTACTGTCTAAATCTTGAGTTGGAAGCAATAATATGATCGATCTATTCAATGAAGGCAAGAAGTGATGCAAGTACCTCCACCTTCCAACCAAGAATATGATAGCACGCTAATAAAAAGCAACGGTGTAACCAGGTATGACAAGACCTATCGCTTACCAAAGCAAATTGTACTATGAAAAAGCCTACTCAAACTAGTCATTTCAACCAGATTTCCTCCTCCTTATTTAGGTGAAAATCAAAAAATATTCCCTGAGCATTCTATCTGGTTGTTTTCTTGCTAATTACAATCAAATACTCAAGAGGAAATTAATCACTTTCTTAGGAAAGATTAAACCACTAGGGGAACAACCCATGTGCCTAACCAGCACAGTTGTGTCAATTATGAAAGGCACTTGCAGACACAAACAGGGCAAAACACATGACTGAATTGATACAATTGCATGATTATAACCTAGTCATATAAGGTTTACAATCAATAATTATTATGCTATGCTTCGTAGCAAGTTCTGTTCGGCCTAATCTTTATTTTATGTATAGTACAAACAACAAGAATGTATGCTAGGGGCCTCTTGGTTCGTGCTTGGGATTGTAATCAGAGAAGGAATATATTGTTATATATACAGATGCAACAAACGCGTGGCCTCAAGAATCGGATCAGATTGGTTGGTTAGACAAGTGGAGTAGGAAGTAGGAACAGATAATGGTTCAGGTTTGAGAAGCAAAGAACAGGTAAATTGGTTTAAAAGGGGTTCTTGTTGCCCTTTTTATTTTGAATGTATATTGATTTGGCTAATTTGTTTTAATGCTTGTAACACTTGTTTGGGTATGAATATTGTGTGGTATAAACTTTATAAACAAGTTTTTGTTTACTCTTACAAATTTATGTACAAATTGATGGTGTTGTTACAATCAACCAAATTGAAAACTAATGAGCCCATTCATTCCTCATCAAGTCTCATTTTAAAAAAAAAAAATTCTACAAAAAGGATCATTATTCCCTAATGAACTCAATGAAAAATTTACCTTTTGCATTTTGACAACAGAATCAGAATAGGGATTCAACAAAACCGAAATGCATTCAATGAATTGGGTGATAAGTTCCAAAAATTGGGAAAACTTAAATCATGGATATCACTATCTTCAATCCCCTGCCTAACTCTTACAACAAGGCAACCAAAAGGCTCTCTGGAGTTTGAAAATTAGCTCGACATAGGCGGGCTGGTGAATCACATTTGTTGACTCTTGCACATGCTGGAATCTTTTCTAATTCGATGAAATTGTACTTTCTTTTACCTTATCTTTTTTTTTTTTGGGTCTTCCAATTAACTAATGCATGTATTATTGGATCGTACGTAAGAAAGTACGATCACTAGTTCAAACCTTTAGCGCTATTTAGGACCTAAAAATCACATGGTCACCGTCAAGATATTTATGAGACAAAAATTGTAATCTAAACCGGCCTTTACTTTCTCCTAGCCTTTGCTCTTTTTCTATTTTTGTTTAGTTCCTCTTCTCTTTTTGTCTTGGACAGAAGTTTATATAATTTTCAAATTCAATCAATCATTCATCCCACCAAAATATATATATATTTCACTATTTCACCTACTATTTTCTGTTTGTTTGGACGGCCGTTTATAAGATTTGAAGTGAATCAATCATTCATCCCCAATTCAAAGGCCGGCTGTTTCAATACAAACATTTATTTATCCAAACAAGTATATGCTGGCTTAGGAGATATTTTGGAATGCTAATATAACAAATGCATTAGCACAGTACTTATATAATCATACGTTGTTCTCAAAGTAATTTTCAAGATGTTTAGGCAATTGGACGTGGAGAAATACTTGTTTGTCTAATCGACTTTAAATTACTTGTCTAAAATACTGAAAAGTATTTAAAAGAACATTATATAATATATAACACCTCTAATTAACATTTATTGATTCGCTTTTGTCTATTTACGGGGCATTTTTTTCTTTTTTTTCTTTTTAAATGTTGACTCTAGCTTTCTAGGTTTCAAAGATATGCAATATATGACATTTTTAATTAACAACGTCTGCTTTGATCAATTCAGATTAATTTTTTAGTACTATATTTTAATAAAAAAGGCATCTTGGTCATGTGATTTGCAACACCAAGTACAGAAGCTAGCTTTCATGAAAGTTCCTAGTTATGAGGATCAAAATCATGTCTTCTCTTTTATTTTATTTTTTTTCTTTGTTTTGTTCCTAAAGGCAAACAAAATCATGTTTTCTTGGATCCATTCCATGGTGATGGAAGCATCTTCGGTATCAAGCAGCATAGGCAACATAATTGTACGTCGAAATCCAAAAGCTGAAGGCCATCTGACTGTAATGAAGTTGAAAGCACACATCATCAAAACAATGAAAGTGCAATTATTTTTGTCTTGTAATGTACATCACGTTATACATGGCTTCTTGCTTCATTTCCTATAGCATCATCTGTTTCATCGATGTCTATTATATATAGCACTCATAAATTAATGCTTTCTTCATGCTGTGGAAACTTGTACCACTAGCATTAAAACTTGTACATTGTGTGTGTCAATTCATACAACATCAAGGGTTGTAAAGATTTGTACCAAGTATGAAACAGCCGGGGAATTATAGAATTATAGCTAGTGTGTGTGTGTGTGTGTGTGTGTTTTTTTTTTTTTTGGGGGTGGGGGGTCGTTGGACAAAAAAAGATCAAGAAAAAAATTATAGGTTTCTCTCAGTTTGTTTTAAATTATGAAATCATAAAAATACATCTTGTGCCAAAATAAATCTTTAATTCTTCAGATTTAGACTTTGTTGGTGTCTTCAGTACTCCATTAGCAAATTCTTATTCAATTATTGAAGTCGAGAAGAATTTGAGTAAAGTTTCAGTCAATTTACTTATCAGTAAACTCTTAACACACTGCACCACATGTGAGCCAAATTAAATTCTTCTTAATCAGGCGACCAGTGCATATATGAAGAAGTAATCTAATTATGGTCATGAATACTCAATCACATGTTATGGCTCTTGCATATCTGTATCTGCAATTTAGTCGAAATCGCCTTTGTATGATTTAGAGCCTATTCTTAACAGATTTTTTCTATCTGCTTTTAACTTCTAATTTGAAAAATGTATTTTATGATATTTTCAATTATTTTTTTAACTTTACTTTTGGATTTTTAAGTTAAAATAATGAACAACTAATTTTTCAATTAAAATCCAATTACAAAAATTAGAATCTGTTGAGAACAACTGCTTACACTAGTTTCTATAACCAGTTCAATTCTTCATGCCGCAAACTTGATTATTGTACATTGTACACAAATGCAATCATGAGAAATAATACCATCTTTACCATGAACATTTCTTTTACCATTTTTGAATGATGCTTGCATGGTTGGTTAAATACTATCTTTTCAACAATTAATGAAACTAGTTCAATACTCTTCCCCTTCCTTATCCAACAGTCCTAAATATATCCTAAAGAAATCAAAATATAATCTTATCATTTCCAATAAGAAAATGCTTGATGCGCTGTTTCAATAAGAAAACGCCATCAAGGCCTTTATTTGTCAAAAATATATAAGCTTTTAATACAAATGATGTAATCTGTTAACATATCATCTTTCACATAGCGCATAAGATGATTGACTACCTACAATCCCTTTACTTCAAGAAAGAAAGGAGGAAAACAAAAGGAAAACAATGTAGAATGGCTTCCATGATCAATTCAATGTCCAATATATACATGCATGAATGCTCTAGTATTAAAGGGCCACATGCTCTCATGCCATTGTTGAATGTATTAAAGGTGATTGAGGTCTCCAGTTTCCCTCTAATTTGGACAATTGTGCTGGCATCTATGTGAAAATTCTGGATGATGGATGATTACAAGAAATCTGGAAGCAAAAGAAAGAAATTAAGGAAGAGAAAGAGTGTTAGCTTTGATTGAAAGAGACTTCCCTTTGCTTGTGTTCAAATAACTTTGTACACAGTGAATTGTTTGTTTTAAGCAATACCTGTACATATGGGACACTGGCAATCATGTAGTATCCCTTTCCTGACTGTTGAGGATAGGCTCTGGGGTTATTAATGATCAATAGTGTGAATAATTGCCTGCACTTTTGTCTTCGTGTTCTGTCTTGGTGTACAGGCAACTGTAAAACATTTATTGGGGAATAGGGGACTTTGGGTTCCTTTTTGTTCCTTTGTTATAAATGAAGATGGTGACTTAGGAATGAAGTTCAAAGCCCACATAATGTAGCATAATTTTTGTGATCTTCAATCACACAACTCTAGCATCCTGGCAAAGAAGGAAACCATTAAAAAGAAAAAGAAGGAAATTTCTAGCTCAAAGTAACAATGTTTACTAGCTGCAATTTGACTTAATAGGACACGGAGTGACATGTAAGTTTGGGATGTGTAACACTGGAAATAGGGCTGAACAAGTTAAACTTTTTAGGGTAAATTACATTTTATCCCCATGTGGTTGTTGGAAACCACATGACCTCCTTATTGTTCAAAAAGTTATATATCACTCCCTTGTAGTGTTGGTTTAAGGGTGAAACTAATGGAAATTATTTTCCATAATGGTCCACGGATAAAATGTCCAAATTACCCCATATAAGTACTAGAAATTACCATGGGGTGATGTATAGCTTTTATAATTATAAGGGCGTTATGTAGTTTATCCGAAAACTACAAGAAGATAAAGTGTATTTTGTCCACAAAAAAATACAGGCAAGCATAGAAATGAAACAGTTAAGCACTGAGATAATTTGGATATTTCACCTACGTTCAGTCAGGAATGTTAATTTTTGTCACTTTGACACTTTAACTAAAACCGCAAGAGACTGATGTATGGTTTTTGAATCATAAGGGATTCATGTAGTTTAATTGAAAATCACATGGAGGTACAAGGTATTTTAACCAATTTTTTAATTTGCTTGGCGGAGTTATGTGTAAGTATCAAATTTGTCTTTAGAACAATAAAAACTCGTAACCAAAGTAAAAATATGTTAAAAAGTGAACATTGGCTCAAATCTGAACTTGCCCTACCCTTAACCCCAACATTGGGTTTCTTTTATCGTCCATTTTTGACATGGGTGTTTGCTTTATTCATTTTCATTCATGTTTTACCTCGTAAAAGGTACCTTATACGAAAGGCTAAGCTATAAAAGTTTTATGCTTATTCAATTCACTAGCCAGTGGGTCAACAGCTAGTGAATGTCTCCCCTAACGTAAGCTTTAGGATCAAATTTCACTTGCGACACATAGAAATTTGGATTTAGAAGAAGGGAAGATAGATAGATTTTGGAAAGTTATACTTCTAATTGTGTATGTTAAATAATTTGAGACTTTACCTAACACATCATTGAGAGTTTCACCCACTTGTATGAGATAACAAAATTATAATACAACATTGATTAATCAAAAAAGATTCTCCATCACTATGGGATTGCAGCCCTTCTTTCATTCATTACCATAACCTAAATTAGAAGGTTTGCATGTCATTTGCTTTTCCCTGTTGATTTTTTGCTTGTGTTATTGATTCTTTTTTATTTTTCTTTTCAAAGGGCTTTCATGCATGGATACTTTGTTTTTTCTCTAGGATCACTTGACTTCAAAGAAATGCTACGATTCCAACTTTAACGTCTAGTATGCAATGTGAGACAGAAATTAGACAACCTAATAAAGTCTAGGATTTCACCTTGAAATCGGCAACAATTTCAGGAAACATATATAAATTAATTATATTTCATTATATCTTGATGAGAGAAAAAGAAAGAATTTTTTACACTAGTCATGTCCTTCTTGAACACGACACTGATTTTTTTCCCTTTTTTTTTTTTTTGGTTGATTTGGAGCTTATTTGCAACAGCAGTAATATACATTTAAGGCGCTTTCAATTTCCATTTTACTTTATTTGTCCCTATATTCCGCTGTCTGCATCCAAAGTACATTGAAAGTGGTGTAAAGCAAAACTAGGTGCATGAACGCTGCATTTTCAGCTCTATTCGGTCCCTACCTCCCCTCAGAACACTGAAAGGGTTGAATAATATCTCCATCCACTTCAAGAACTTGATTTTACTCATTACTTTCTGACAAAATTCCTTTTTCTTCTTTTTGGTTCGCTATCTCACAAAACCAAAATTGCTTGATCATGTTACCTTCCTGATCTGACTCAGCAGCTTTCCAAGCTATTGCGATTTTTAACAGCAACCCATCATAAATATAGCAAAAATGTCAATTTTATGGTTTCTTGATATCCATCGTCATGTTTTCTGAATATGAATTTGGGAGTTGGGAATAACTGTAAGCATATATTTTCAATTTAACATGAATCCATGGCTATCATGTTCCCTTCAAATAGTGACATGTGGGAGTTAGGCAGCACTTGAAAATGAGTTTCCTAGATTGCAAATTCGCTTGGAGAATCTGACAAATTTGGTGAGAACATCATTCATGTTTGTAAGGATGTCAAACTCATAAAAACTCCATTCTAACTTTACAGCTAGTGAAGAAGATTTAATCTGCATATCAACAGATTCCGTAAAAGTTAAAAATATGTACGCAGTAAATAAATGATCAAAAATCAAGAGCAGCCACTTCAAAATGGTCTTTGCTTTACCATCATTGAGGAGAAGAATTCAAGAAAACTATTTAGAGTGCAGGAAAAGCAAAATAAAAGTCATTATTGATTAGTCTATCTACAACTCTTCATGTTCAGGTTCACACTTCAACCACAGGAAAGAGGCTGTCTGGCTCCAGGGGAGCTTCAAAATATTATTCTCAATTGTTCAATGAGTAATTTAAGGCATCATATTAATATTCTTCATTCTTCAAAACTCAGGAGATGGCAATGCAACTGTACAATTGATGAATTGATTCTATCACACTAGTACTTAATTGAGTTGATTTAGAAACTGCGCTAGGAGGGAGCTGCACACTTTTACATAGCCACAGTGAAAACACTCATGAGGGCACCCCATATTTTTGCTTCATCGGTGATGCAATTCTCAACTCTCCCTTAAGAATAACTAATTCAATCAGGATTAGGATTATGTGAGAGAAGGGAAGAGAATTGACAGAGTATGGTTCATAAAATTCGGCAGCATTCTTTCACGAGACAAAAGAATTTCGTTTGCAAACAGAATATTGTGAGCAGGATTTACAGAGTAAATAGTGTTAAATGTTAAAGGAAACTCTTGGGTACCAAAAATTAGTCAGTTATGCCACTGAAGAATGGACAATCATCTACCAACTAATCCTATTATGAGTACTAAACAAAATTAGAAACCAACACCATGATGGTGAAAAAGCAGGAGCCAAAGCAAAAATTCATCCTTCTCCTCATCCTTTTATTGGATAAAAAATCGGGTTTTACACAACTCTCCAAAGGACTCAATCGTCTGTACTTCATGCATAAGAATAAGCACGCACAATATCGATTATTGGAGCTTGACAAATGGGACATTTTCCACTGCCCCATTGCAGGTCGTGGGCGCATTTGAAGCATGTGCACATGTGCCCACATCTGAAAGCCAAGTAAAGATGTCAAATTATAGATCCATATTACTGATTATTGAATGCATTTATGGGATCAAAATAAGTTCAATTGGATGAAAAATATTTTATGTACACGGAGATTGGCAAGTACCTGTACAGAAGAGAATCTATTTGCATTTCATAGCAAATACAACATCTCCCTCTGCTAGATTTCTTACCGAGTGATGAATCCCTTCTTTTCTTTCTACCTGCAGTAGTAAAGAACCTTAGGTACTTCATGAGACATAATGGCAATGCAAACCAATACAAACTACAATAATTTGGTCAGAATTGTTATTGAGATAATTCTATCCCCTTGAGAAGCAAAATACGAGAAGAAGAAGTAAAAAGCTATAGCACTGAAAAACCAAATCACTAATCTTTTCCTGTATTAAAAGAAGAAAATCTCTGCATGCTTTCTCCTTGTTTCATAAAAGAGAAAGTTGTTCTAGGCTTCTAGCACCACCAACTAATTTCCAACAGTCCATGGAGCCATCTTAACTATCAAAGTGATCAACCAAATAATTGAGTTCATCTGAATATATTAGAAAAGCTTTCTTTTCTGCTCAAGATTATAATAATCATTTAAGCAGAGTGACCTCTTCTTCCTTAGGATACATATTACCAACCTGTGCAAAATATGGTTGAGAAAAATCTCTAAGAATCACAACAAACAGAGCTAGACGAAAAAACAACTAACAGAAATTGAAGGAAATAATGCCACCGGTTAAGGAAACATGCAAAACTCAGCTTCTTACTTTATAGCATACCTGAATGACAAGAAGCGATTGTCCCATCCTGCATGATGGATTCTTGTAGTTTCATCTGCATGTTCACGCAGCTCTTTATTGATCTACGTAGTTCAGAAATCTCTTGATGGAGTTGCTCCATATTCCCCCTCAACTCATAGATGAATTCCATTTCCTGCCAGTCCCACATCTCATTATAACTGATCTTAAATGGTTCTAGAATGAAGAATTACTGTAAAAATAAAAGAACTTACTATTGAAGGATGATTTGTAAAGGAAGAGCTTGGTTGAGTTTCCGGGGAGGAAGAAGTGGATGAAAAAGATTGTTGGGGAGACGGAAATGCAGATAGATCATAATAATTATCACTCACTTCATGATCTTGGTTTTGATCCCATGATGAGTTTTGTTGAACATAATCCTGCGATTGGTTGTACTCTTGTCCAATTTGGAATTCATCTTCCTCATCTTCTTCACAATCATTTTTTTGATTCCCACTTTCGTTTTCTTCTTCATCCTCTGCGCCTCTCTCTTCTGGTTCCTCATATTCTTCTGCTGCTGCTTCATGAATTTCTACTTTCTTTGCCGCTTCTACTTCTTCCACTTGATCTGGTTTGTCTTCTTGCCTTTTCCGATTGGCCAGTGGACTTGGTTGGTGTTGTATGCGGGACATCATCAATCGGTCTATACTCTCTCTCAAGCCACTGGAAAGGAAATTTGAAACACTTTTTCTGAAAATTCAAAAGGAAAATCAAATGAGCACAAATAAAAGAAATGAACAGAATATCCATTTTGAGTGTAGAACTGATCAGCACAATGATGCAATTAAATATGGTTAAAACACAAATTTAAGTGAAAATACTGCTCCTTTTGACTTGGTTCTGAGGAAACAGAGAAAAACTACTTCCTGTAATTCCTACAGTAGTTTACATTTATCAAAAATTTCTTGCTGGTAGTTGCTTGTTCTTCTATAACAAGGCACATTCCAACTTTAGAATCGCCAATGCTATTTTCCATCTTTGTCAACAAATTAATAAATTCAACTCATGCTGTTAATATGAAAAGAATATGGAAAGCCTCTGCTTGCGGATTTCTTTATCAAGCTGTCAGATTTCCTTTTTCTGTTCAACTTGAATGATAGGTTGATTTACTTGAGTAGCTCAATTCTTGTTGGATCCTCCGCTATCACACAAAAAAGCAGGCTTCTCATGGAGTTGATCCCTTACTATTGAAGAGTTACTGTTTGCACAACTCTCTGGAGACGAGTTTTGTGTAACCAGGTAGAAATGAACTGAAACCTGAGTTGAATGGGAGCTTCAATGAAAAATAGACTCAATTTATTTTCTATAATATGCATTTTTTTGCTAAATTATATATTTGCTTAAATTTCAGTTGGGGTTTTAAGGAAAAATTGTTGTATCCGTTTCTTTCCTTCTATTGCACTTTAAGAGCTATAACAAAGTAGGTTCTTCTTTTGTTTCAATACTAAACAAAATGCAAAACTTGAAAACCAATATCAAGTTAGGAATCACTTCTTTTGTTTGCATTCTTGCTTGCTTTCTGTGTATGACTCTGCAGCTTCTAAGTGATCACTTCCACATCGGAATTTACTAATAACTCATTAATTTTTTAATATCAATTAGTCCACTAATTTTATCTAATACTGGGAATATCAGGAAATTTCCAGCACATGTATTTCAAATTAAATGCCATTCATCAATCGATAAACATCTGCTAGAGAATATTTTCAACCATCAAAGAGTTGCAGAAATGATGAAGTCGCACAGGTAAACGTTCTATGAACTATTTGCTCTTGTGCAGAGAATACAATAACACTATACAAGCCTATAATCATAATATCAATCTGTCACAGACACAGCTTTCTCAAAAAGAAAATATTTACTGTTTAGAATTTATTAGTTCCGATAATATTTTTTTCATCCCTTGAACTTTAAAAACGGTCATTATTCCATAAATGCAGCAGCACATGTGGGAGAATACAATTCATAGTGAGTGATGCAATTCGTGAATTCAATTTGATCAGCAGTAGATAAAGTTCAACCCCTGGAATATTTGATGATGACCAAGTTAAGAAGCTAAACACAAGGAACGTAGGGAGAGCTGAAAAGAATTAAAAGTATGAGAATACCATTAATATGAAACAAATGACCATTGGCTAATTTACCTGTTGAGAAGCTGGCGAATGTCTTCATTCTCCACGAAAGGATCAAGCATCTCCTGGTATCTTGCTTGCCTGAGATCTTCCCAAGTACTGCGTGGACGAGAAACATCACTTATCCAGTCTTGGTTGATTTCTACTTGCTGCTGGTAATCATCCTGTAAATCTTCCCATCCACTGAATGGGTTAGAAACATCACTTGCTTGGCTACAATCACTAACTACTAAATTTTGAGGAGCGTCCTCTTCTTCATCCCAATCACCTTGAGCTTTAGCATTGACACCTGTAAACTCATTGCTGCTTTCTGTATGATGCTGATTGTTGGACTCTTCTAATTCTGAATATTTATATTTTTCAAAAAATTTTATGGAAGTTGATGTCGATGTAAATTCTGGTTTACCATGAGTGCTGGATTCTGAACTTGTCCCTTTTTGTATTATAACATCTGAGCTTGAATTTTTTTCTTGATGCAGAACTTCTGACCTTTGTACTTGGAGAGCATTCTGATGAACCATTGTAGTTGACACATGGTGATTAGTAGCAACATCTTGATTTTTTCTAACTGGGTCTTCTGCATCTACATAGTTACATGCCACAGCTTTAGCAGGTTTTGTTGATTCCATAAGTTCTTGCTGATTATTCTCTTTTATTTGTTGATAGGTCTTGCCAAATTTTTCCCCTTCCAGGGTTTTATTTACCACCTCTCCTTGTTGACTTCTTAAATCCTTTCCACACTGATTAACCCCTGCTTTGAATCTCTCCCTGAAATTGATCAAGATTTTATTTTTAACCATTAAAACTAGAAAAAGGTTTATATCTATAATTTGTGATACAAATTACCGCATTCCATACGATAGTAATTAATGCCAAACTGCATACTATCAAGTTAACTGTTACATAGTCTCAACTCAGAATCCAAACAAAGCAATATACTTCTTGATGCATAAATGGAAATCAAGTTGTGACAAAACAGAACAGAAGTTTCACCACATGATGATTCGAGATGTTTAATGATATTGGTGTGTTCTGTGCATGCCTCTTACAGAAAAATAAGGGTACATTGTGAATGATATCGGTGTGTTCTGTGCATGCCTCTTACAGAAAAATAAGGGTACATTGTGAACCACGACTCCTTTTTTATAACAAATTTTCTCAATAAGTAGTAAATGGTTCGTCATTGTAACATATTTAGGATTAAGCATTTGGCCACGTGATTAATTGATAGCACTAAGAGTCACAGGGAACTGTATTTTAGAATTGAAGGGCTTCCTCACCTTATATGCATAATGGCTGATTGAGTTAGTCTATTTGATTCAGATGAGGTAGAATTGACATTCCGACCATCTTTCCCTTCAGCTACACGACGCAAAAACTTAATCCGAAGCATAGCCTGCATAGAAACCACAGATATTCTCATAAACCTACTTGTCAACATATTTTTGTTG